>CAAKHC010013203.1:0-56461 GCA_901007825.1 Macroramphosus scolopax
AACAACAATACAACTAACAACAATATTATTATTATTATTATTATTATTATTATTATTATTATTATTATTATTATTATTATTATAATTAGGAAGACTCATCCATTGCTCATTTCGTAATGTTGGAACTTTAAAAAAAAGGAGGAAATTTAATCCATTGTCGACCTTGCATGCTCCACTTTCCCTAATACATGATGTAAACAACTGTTGCTGGGAGCAGTGACAGCACCAAGACAGCAGATGTTATATTTGACAGCTATAAAATGAATATTGGTCTGACATGATGAAAATATCCTAAAGATTGCAGCCCTCAGTTATCAACAAATCTTTGTATTTCATGGTTCGATGCTCTCTTGACAACACGGTTGTTCGTCGACAACTTAATAAGAAGCAACTGTGAGTGTCGGGCTTCAACGTTGTTCTATCATATCGTCCTGATCATGAGCTCCTCGGAGGGACTTTGCCGAGCCAGTATCCGACAGACTCCCCTCTAACAATCTGCCTCCTCCCTCATCCAGGCTGGCGACAAGCGAGCTGAACCTCTTTCTGTCGACCGCAGGAGGTTTTATCATCACCGCATTCTCTCTGCCTGTCAGCCGAGGCAAGGTGAGGGAGATGGATGGCGAATAAAGTTCACTAAGCGGTTGATTTGATTGACTAAGATGATTTATATTAATAAAAAAAACATCTCTTTGGTTGTCTGCTCCAGCCGCATGAATCACTGAAGCCTCAGCTGCATCATTGGAGTCTGTTTCTTGCAGAGCTGCTGGTTTCCTGCAGCGACGAGGCTGGATGACTTTACTGGAGCTGTCGGAGACTGCTGATGTTCCATCAAAAGCTGGAATAAAATACGAATTAAGTATCTATTTTATTTCAAGTTCATACAACTTGGATGTTAAAAAAATAACGAACTTAAACAATATATGTATGTTTTATTAATTATATTCATTATTTATAACATAATATCTTACAAACTTCAGAGTTATTGATATCTGATATCTGATCATATTGATAAAATCGAATATTTAAAAAAAATAGGACACTTCTCTGTTCTATTTTTCACTGCAGGATTCATGTTTGAGTTTTATGGTAATGAATGTATTTATTTATTTTATCATCCTCTGCCATGTTAGAATTTAAGTATTGACGTTGTCTGTATTTTTGAGAAGATATTATAGCAACATAAATCGAGAAGGAGGAGATGACTTCTGAACTTTGGACACTTCCTCCTGCCAAACTGACTGAACCAAAGCGTTTGAACGGAATATTAAAGTTTAAATAACAGTGAGGCATCTTGACTACGGGAATGAGCCTCGATCCGCCTGCTGGAGCAAAGCGCTTAGAAATAAGATCCATAAAGTAGAATCGTGGAGACATTGTGGTCTCCACCTCTGAGGGACATTTATCAACACACAGACTAAAAGCCATGAATCACATGAACTCACTATCACTTTGTCATGTTGCCTTGAAGAAGAATTAACGACCCTCTCACATGTGCGATGTCATCACCCCCCCAGACAAAAGTAATTTACTTGCACCAAGTGCAAATATTTTGCCTGAAAATGCCTTTTGACACCGACGCAGCCTTCATGTCTTTACAGCCTAAACTGACAGCGCTCGCTTGAAAGGGGTTAAGACAACTTTCCGAGGAGGCAACAATGGGCCTTTGTGTGGAGTTCCAGCCTCCTGCCTGCGAATCAAAGGTAGTTTATAAAGTCAAATAAAGGCCCGATGAGCCTTACAGTTGTTTTGTACCCCAGCTCGGCCCTCGTTTGTTGCCTCGGGATTTGAATAAAACGTTATGGTAATCGCCTCCTCCGTGGAGTGTCCCTCGGTGTTTGGGATGCTAATTGCCACTAACATTCGTTTCCAGCCCGCTGCCCTTCTGGTCTATAAGACTAATATACTGCAGGCCAGAGAGCAAACTGACATCCTTCAGGTGGAAGATGAATCATGAATCTCAAGTGGCCGCAGCAGACAAACTGTTTAGAGTTTGATCATAATTATTGAAAGTCTTTTCTCCTTTTTTGTCAATAGAGTCTCTTAACTTTTCTTCCAAAGAGAAAATAAATCTGAGAAACAATGTGAATAAGCAGCTCAAAAGCTGGAATACACATCTGCATTATTGGGAGAATCTATATCAATCTGATTGTCTGAAACTTTGGGATCACGTGGCCGAGAGGATATACTTCATACCAAACCGCGCAACCCTAATACCTCTCACATGTTCCTATTTGTGTTTATGCATACTTGTTTAACGAGTTGGTGTCGGAGGACGGGTTAAGTGTTCCAGCCCCAAGCAGAGGAGACTTCAGACGGACGCGGGAGCCCGGAGACTCCGCTGACTTCAAAGCTTTCCGAAGCAATGCCACTCGTTCCAGGTTGGAGGCTTTAAGTGTTTCCAAACACGCTGCAGCTGCACGGGCAGCCCGCTACCTGCACGCAGGATGTGCTGCTGAGGAAATGATAAATTAAGACAAAAGAAGGGTTTATTTTTAATATGCATACATATATACTGCTTGTTAAACGCACGACAGCAATTCAAGAACACCTGTGGCTGCAATTTCAATACGAAAAGGGTCGAACCGGAAATGACTTTTACCTGTTCGGGATGTTTTTAATTAAAGTAAAATGTGATGATTTATTAAATAAAAATCTTTTTTTTTTCATGCCATAATATGTAACCTCTATTTACAAAAGCAATAACCATCTTCAAAGGCTTATTTCTTTTGCACTCCACTTATATTGTTAATGACCAAAACCTTATGTGGATCATTGACAAAGTTGGGAGTGGAACAGCAAATGATTTACTTTATGTCTCAGCTGCTAATATATTCAAAAACAGGTAAATATTACCTTTATCCTCTTGTCACCTTGAATGTTAATCAAACAGCAGCACATGTTACCTCTGCAGCCTGCAGAGGGACTTCATTTGTTATAAAGATTTCATTACTCAATCAGTATGTTTAACATCCATACTCCTGCTTTCATCCGCGCTCTGGTGTTGTGTATCTTGGGAAACACTTTGCGCCAAGGAATCCTATTCAGCCAGCCTCCTCTGAAAGTACCTAGTGGGCGCTGACCTTTTCTTCTGAGGAGCCTGCTATTACACCAACTATGGCGCTCATTTGAATAGATGGAAATGGCGTGCGATCGGCTAAGAAAAGGCTAATTTTTCAGGCTGAATGGCTCAGTGTCCCTGGGCGAGGGTGGGCAGAGGAGGAGGCGGCGCTGCGCTCTCGGTGCGGGTTCAACTTTTCAATAGTCTCACTAAAGTCGAGCGCTTTGATCGGGCCGCTGCTGGCGCCTAAAAACAACATAACTTGTCTGCCCATTAAGCGGACTGACAAATCGTGACAGATTGTTTATGCTTGGCAATTAGCAACACAGACCCTGTCCCGAGACAGCGCAAGAAGAAGGTTATCTATTCATTCACTTATAGTCTGAGATTTGCAATATGAAGTTTAATATGTACGCAACCATGCGCGAATCCAATTATAAATAATTTTAAATTGCAAATTAGGCTTAAATAGCCTTACATCTAATGGAATATTGGGTATATTGATAAAATGTGGGGATAATGAGAGGGCACGCAGGTAAATCAATGGCAGTCCTGGCTTATATCTCTCCCCCTGCCTTCACTCCACATCATTTCTGACTTTAATGGATGTAGTCAAAGGGAAGAAATCCCAGTGATCCCTCCCTCAAGCCCGATAATTACCCCTAAATGACTGCGGAGGCCTGTGTGTTTCAATCTGATTAGAGCCCCGCAGCTATCAATAAACAGCGCGCCGCGAGAGGCTCGCCACATAAAGACGGGCAAGGAACTATTGTGCAATACTCAAGACTCACATGGCCAAAGTTATTATATCTGAATAAAGCTTGGCGTAATGTTTGTGTCAGAAAAAAGTATTAAAGACAGTAGACACGGAGAGTCGATTGTAAAATAGAAACGTTTGATAATCAAAGGATGTTCTTTCTGGTTAAAACACATGTTTTTGTTGTGTTTCTTGATGAAACGTTGGGCCATTAAGAGGTCATTGTGTTTATTTGAAGTTGGTCAATGAAAAGGTGACTATTGTTAAGTTTTTTTCTCTCGGTGTCACAGCGGCCGGCCCATCTCGTCCCTGATTGGCCGCCTCCGTCTCCACGCCTGCCTTATTATATAGCTCCGCACTGCTATTTTGTCACATAAACATGAGGATACCGTCACTTTAGGGCGTACTGCAGCTTAGTTTGTGATTCTCTCTCCACGATACCTACGAGAGCCCCCTCAGCAGTGCCAGCCGGACCTGTATGGCCCCATCGATCGCCATGTCAGCTTTGACCGCTGGTTTGAAAACTGAAGATCTTTCCTCCCGCTCGGTGCTCAGCAGAGGCGAGATGCAGACAAGCCTGAGTCCCGCAGAGGAGACCGGGAAGCCCAAAGTTGCTATTCTGCCCTTCAGCGTCGAGGCGCTGATGGCTGACAGGAAGCCGAGCAGAGAGGTGCATTCCCCCGATGTCCAGTCAGCTGCCGGGACGTCCCAGTCTCTGGGAAAGAGCGCACGGACCGGTCCTTTCGCTAGTCTGGATACTTCCGTGCCTAATTTGCCAATGGGCTCCTCGTTTTCAGTGGCTGAGCTCATGAACATGCAAGAGGACGTGTTGATAAAACCCGAGAGCCCCGGCAGTGAGAGGTCTTCATGGATCCAGAGCCCACGTTTTTCTCCAACTCCTCCACGTAAGTTTGGTGTCAATTAATGTTATGAAATAAATTGTATCTGCATAAAGTATATCCACTTTCTGTGTTCTCAGTCTTGAACCTGTTTGGACTTGTGCGGAATATTGTCTCTTGCATAGACAGCGTGTATTATTTGGAATTACGCATGGAAATACGTGGTTGTAATGAAAAGCGTTTTGACTTCTTACAGGAAGGTTGAGTCCTCCTGCCTGTCCACTGCGAAAACACAAGACAAACAGAAAGCCCCGAACCCCGTTCACGACGTCCCAGCTGCTGGCCCTGGAGAGAAAGTTCCGCCAGAAGCAGTACCTTTCCATCGCCGAGCGCGCAGAGTTCTCGAGTTCCCTCAACTTGACAGAGACCCAGGTTAAAATCTGGTTTCAGAACCGGAGAGCCAAAGCCAAGCGACTGCAGGAGGCAGAACTTGAGAAACTGAAAATGGCAGCGAAGCCTATGCTGCCTCCAGCTTTCGGGATTTCCTTTCCTCTCGGTGCGCACGTCCCTGCCTCGTACGCGGGGTCGCACGCGTTCCAGAGGCACTCGCTGCCGGTCTCCCCCGTGGGACTGTACGCCGCTCACGTCGGATACAGCATGTACCACCTCGCCTGAGAGACACGGAGGGACACTTGCAGTGGGACACAGGGGGTGAGACTACTTTCTGAAGGCCACAATTGTTCTCTGACTGCCCCATCTTGTCAGGGGGGGGCCAGAATCTCCAAACAGACCCCCTTCTGAGGACCTTGAAGTTTATCCACTTCTCTTGACCTCGCCAGTAAGTTCACACACTGCAAAAATTACCCAGCTTTATTAGTCAATTAATTCTGAGTCTTAGATCTGCTTTTGTCAGTGGACTAAATCTGCCAAAGCAAACATTTATAAAGAACCTATTGGTGCATCTGATGTCAGGGAACATGAGATGATGACGGACATTTTTTCCGGGGGTTGAGGTGGAAAACTACTTGGTAGCTGTAGGCCACAAATGGACAGTCAAATATGGACAGCAGGCTGTGTGCCGCAGTGTGTCAAATACTTCCCTCCTTTGCCCTCAGGCAGGTAGAGGTTTATACACAAAGAGACAACTTGCTTGACACTTCACACCAACAAACTCAAGCGTGCCATCTGTGAGCTGCTGTCTCACTGCAAAAAAAATATACTTCATTTTTTTTTCCTTTGCATTCATGTCAATAACCAGTGTCAGTGAATGCTCATTGTGAATTTGGAGAACCACAGCATTTTCTTTTTTTTTTTTTTAAACAGCACTGTCTGTTGTTGGATTGATTCCCTTCGCAAGGGATGTGTGTACTGTAAAATAATGTATATTTGAAGAATATCCTCATTTATATTATGAATATATTTGTGACATAACTTAACAATAAATTGTTTATTCTTTTTCAGTTGTTCGTTTTGACTGACACTTGATCCGAGCACCAAGTATTACACAGCAAACAGCAGGAGTTTAAAGCTCAAGTTGTATTAAAACTGCACATCTGGATATATTTGTTTCAGGTTTTTGGGGCCTGTTGAGATTCTGCAAACGTGTTGCATTTAAGGACAACTAGTTTGGAGGAAAAAAGCATAAGGGAAAATGATGACAGCATGATGCAAATATGTGGAGTTGATGTTTCACTGGGAACCAGTAGCTTCATCTTACCAAATATTTACATTACGTGTATCTGTCGCAGCCTTCTGCTCCAACAACGTCGGTGCTTTCGCGCATGCATCGATTTCAGCCTTACAGACACTCTGAATTTCGACTTGTCACAAGTTATTTGGTGGAATGTATTTCTACAGCTGTTGCCCATTGCTTTGAAACAACCAACCTAGATTTTGCTGGCGCCAGTAGAGTCCGGGGGGGGTGGGAGGGAGCGAGGGGGGGGGGGGGCATATCGACAAACCAGTTGCGCGGACTTCAAAACACACCGATAAATATTGGAGATTTCTCCTCCGGATAAAGAGCTTGTAAACAATCCACGTGTGTCATTATGGAGGCGGTTAGGGGTGTAAAATGAGCCAAATGACACCCCCATTATGGAGAAGACAAGAGTGCCGTGTGCAGCCCTTTCAAGCGCAGGCACACAATATTTAAAAACCTGGAGTCATTTTCTGCCATCAGGATGACAAAACAAGGGATCAGCTCGGAGAAAATTACAGGCCACTCCGCTGCAGTTTGAAAGGCTTCACTCGACTTCCCTGCCATTCAGCCAGGGGTTAAATGGGAGTAAAATAATTGCTGTAATGAGCAAAGGCAATCTGCCGCAGACGCAGGCCGGCTCCAGCGAGGCTGTTGCTCCAGGCAAGGCGGAACTTTTATCATTCCTAAAATGTCAACGGGGGACTGGGACGGGCAACACTTCTCCTCACTGCTCTGTGATTTCCTCAGTGCTCTGCTGAACAAGGCCTTTACAACAACAAGGAGGATTTCAGCAGAACAATCTGTCCTGTCTGCCACTAAATGTAATATTGTGTTACTCGGTCTTGTAGCTCGGTTGTCGTCACGAGAGCCGCAGTTTATTACTGATTTATGCTCTTTGCTGTATTTAGTATCTTCTTCAGACGGTCTCCACGGGCAATGAATGAGCACAAAGGACACGACAGTAAATTGAAATTACACGGATGATCCCTTTATCTGAATGGAGGAGAAACTTGGGGATCCGTCCTTTTCTTTACACCCTTTCTTTCTTTTGTCCGAGCCTCCCTATCGTGCCGGGGGCCAAACAGAAAACAATTGTTTATATCATCCAGAAGATCACAGGAGGCGGTTTGACTCTGAGTCCCTTCATCCTCAGAGAAAAGACAATGAGTTATTACAAGAAATTAGAAGTTGCGTTCACAGCTCGTTATTAAAGCAGAGATGTTTAATATTCTAAAAATAAATCCTCAGAATTATTATTTAATATCAAGCAATCCGCCACCATTACAACAATGTACCAGAGATATTCCTGACACATTTCAGCAGCATGTGTGTGTCTTTTAAATAGTAAATCTCAGCAGCATCCGATCAGCGCAGGTGATACATGTTAAAGGTTGCTGTTTGTTAAAGGGCATTCCACCCAAATGTATTTTGTTTTACTGCAACAATTGTAACCTGACATTTATAAAAAGATCCTAATAGATTGTTTTTGCTGATGTTTGCAGAGATAGTCTGCCTCAGTTTAATATCAACAAATATCAATGCATCAGTATTCATTATTGTACCACGAATCAGCACCAACTTTTTATAAAGTTTAAATTGCTGATCTATTTCTCTGCCCTTTAGGAGTTGCAGCTTAACCGATTCATGTTGTTTTATCCTAAACATTATATAATATTAATTAAATTCCAAATGGCTCTCTGAAAGCCTTTTAATCAAGGCTGTAACATCCAATTACTATTTTAAATGTGTGAATTTACACTCTTGCTGTAAATTACTGTTTATTTCAGATACCATACCACCACCTTCTGTCCAGAGTCAGAATAACATTATTCCAAGGGAAAGGGCTTAAATCTGACCTTACTAAAGTCACAATGAAAATCCAAACATAAAATCTTTTGGAAAATATTTATTAAAGAAAACTCGGACAATGTGTTTTATTAACTGCAGGATATTCCTGTGATTTAACCTGAATCACTAACTGAATTTGTTAACATTTAGGGGTCAGTTGTCTACTTGTTGAACCGTAACAAACATAATAAATTCAAATTAAATTAGAAGAGACAGATTACATACTGTGTTTTTAAAAAATGACCTAGGTTGAATTTTATAAGTTACATTTTTAAAGTATAAGTAAAGTTTTCATAATACTGTCAATTTGTCCTGTTCTGTTAATGCATTTAATCATCACAGAGAAAGATGAGGAAGAGGATGCAATAAAAACAAGTAGTCAAGAGGCTTCAATACACAAAAAATAAAAGAATAATTACAATAAAATATTTCGAAAAGAGGATAGAAATATACATGCAATATATGCAGGAATGTGTATATGTATATTTAATCTTCATAACAAACAACACAAACCCTGTAAAGAGCCCCTGCACCCACATCTCTGCACCAGGCCTGTACATGTGTGCATCCTAAGTCAGTCAAAGGCTCTACTGTAAATATTGTTATTAATGCAGCACTTGGGTTATAAATCAGTGTTCAGTCGCCAGCTAAGATAGAAATCAGCACCAATTTCTTGCGGCTGCAGAAAAAGATCTATAAAAAACCAGCACAGCAGAGAACCAGATGTTCTCATCTAGGAGAATATCATGGAAATGACATGTTTGAAGAGAAATTTATTAAACTCACCACGCTGGAAAGATATGCACTGAGTTAAACTTTATAGACAAACTTTACATGCATTTATTACGTATTAGGTATTGCTGTTGTACATTGTTAACCTTTATCGGCTTATCGGCTCCGGTTACTCCATAATGGTGTTGATCACAGCCTGTAATTAAAGCAATAATGAGCATCCGAAGCCATAAAACTCTCTTCAAGCTGTACTCACATGTGTCCACTAGAGGGCAGTGTTGGTTCGGTTGGCCTGGTTGAATGACCTGTATAAATGTGATTAATAACCATAGACACAATTGAGTCACCACCTTTGATTTTTCCAAGGATTACATCACTCACACACACGCATTAACACACTGATGTCGGAGGCTGCCATGTGAGACAGCCACCTTCTCATCAGGAGCAATTAGTTGTTCAGTGTGTTAAGAGTCTAGAGGATCCGGATGGAACCTAGAACCTCGGTGCACTTTCCTTATCCACCATCCTCTGCTGTTGGAGGCCCTCTAGTGACCCTCTATTGAATAATTACTCCAACATGCAAATAATGGAACAATTGTGCATTTATAAGCTACATTTACTGTTGACAGGAGGTGCAGCATCGGCCTAATATGAGAGTTTGGTCTCCCAGCGGGAGCTGAACTCTATATATCCACAGCCGGATTTACTAAGCAGCATCATTATAGCTGCGGCGTGGATAGTGTGCCAATCATCCATTGGAAATCAAGGAGGGAAACATTTTCTTATGTTGACTAATGAGGCAACATTTCTTTTAAGATGCAATAAAAGTGCTCAATGTGATGGAAAATTGCCTGAAAACCCCATAAACATAATCACAAACTGCATCGGCGAACCTTTAATGTAAATAGGTTTCTGATCTGTCCTTTACAAGGTCATTTATTTCAACAAAGCAGACAATGATTACTAGCTTACCCCCAGCTAAGTTTTTTGTTTTTTTATGATGCAGCATTTAGTGTTTTTGGTGCAGTGTCACAGAACATAAAAATGTTAAATTACCAGGACGCCTGCGGTCTAATTGTTCTCTTCTCCTTTTGACTTAATGACACAAAATGATTTGGATTCGGCGGCCCTGTAATGATGACCAATAAGCACAGCAGTTAAGCTTTATAACCTCATTTCTTCACAGGCCACATGTTGATGACTAACTTTGCTTTTTTTCTTGCAGGGCCAGTTAATCAGCTGTCCCAGACCTCGACTGTTGTTTACAAGAGCAGAAACATACTTATTGCAAAATCAGCCAAATTTAAAGCTGCAAAATGATGATCAGCTTGAAGAATGACGTCTTCTACAGTAGTGGTGATATTAGAAAAATATGATATTGTGATATAGGAGACGTTACTGTTAAACCTGTTAGTTTATTATTTCAAAATCTTCAGGAATTAATTAACCATTTAACAGCAAGCTTGACTTTTAATGACTCATTATGTATAATTAAATGGTATCTTTTATTGATATTTTAGGACGCTTTCAAAGACTTACTGGACATTCCTCAGTTCACATTACCGGCTGTTAATTCCTTTGATATGCAGCAAAGGTGGTTTGTCACAGTTTAGAAAATTATTCTAACCTGTAATCTCATTAAAGATTGAATCATAAACCGGATTATTTACTTCAATGTGCAGGAAACAATCACATAACAACAGTGTGCTCACATGCTTCAATAAAGGTCATAATGATAAGTAATTGAATTCTATAATAAATTATGCAAAACATCAATTACGTGCATGAAGTGATGTAAATTAAGCCAATGTTTAGTAATAACATCCACTAATAATCAGGAGAGAAATAGAGAGAGCACAGCTGTCATCAGCAGAAGTATTGAAATCTATCCTCCTCTGATGTGGCGAGGTGGTGAAACAGCGCCACCCTGTGGCAGCTGGAGGCGCTGTCAAACTCCCTCTGCAGATAAAGCTGCAACATGCGGAATAACAACAACAGGAAAGCGATGACAGCTGCATGGACACCCTGACTGCCAATCAGCTTTCAGAAGCACACGAACAACTGTCAAGACAAGCAAAAGCATTCCAAGTGATCTCGTCATGCTGATCGGCATGTCAGCTCTGCTTCATCCTGCCCAACAAGCCTTTTTTCAAACCAAATATTTTGACTTGTCACAGTCGTGCAGCAGAAGCACAAGTGCTATTATAATAGGAACAATGGCACCTTTCTATTCAGGTACAACTTTACAATACCAGGACTCTCTGAAGCAGTTAAATATATTGACACCAGTACTTTTCCGTACTGCGACATGCAAATATCTTCCATAAAAAAGGTCTATCTGTATTAATATAACTATAAAACATTACTGTGTCAAGCTGTACATTCCTTGATTACAGTGTTGGAGATATGAACTATTAGACATGGCAGAACATTAAACAGCTGTCAATGGAGCTAAGTGCAATCTCAGAGTCAGGACCTTCCTTTCAAAATGGATCATAGTCTATTTAATACTTAAAGATGTATAACAAGCATCAGAGAGGACAGTCAGACAGCACCTGGCTCACAGAGGGAAAGATGCTTCAGCATGAAAAGCTTTGAAAGAAGACACTGCTGGAAACAGACGTTCCACCTGACAGTAATCTAGACCTTTGTATTCAGTACGGAGACGACTGTAATTCACTGAAATAGATCATGTGATTGTCTCAGAGTTATTGTTGAGTATTTACACAGTACTGAACAGAATGCAGCGCTGCAGCCTTACAGCCTGAAGGTTCTGAGTTTGCATGATCTCTCCCACAAATATGTACAAATACACCCCACCGATCTTGAAGCCTACGTAGTAATTTAATAAAGGTTGGCACTTATCTACAGGCAGATAACACAATCCAGCCAACAGACGGCAGCAGAGGCTGTAGATTAACTCAGGCAGGCAGATTATTCACTTCTAGCTGATTTGTCCTAAATCACAACACCGAGTGAAAAATACTGGCGACGGCACAAATACTTATTTATCCAAAAGCTCCATTTCCACATTGCGAGGGTTAATATTCCATCTCATGTTTGCCTGCTGAAAGTTAGAGCAGGCGGTTTGTGTGAAGCCACAGTGCTTCACTCACAGCTGATCAATCACACTGTCAGGACACAACCACCGTTTCATTTTGTTTTATTGGGTGAAAATGGGTTTGATTTAAACATTGGTTACTCAAAATACAACTGTATTTTGGTCCAGTGCTGACAAACATTACAGGATCATGAAATAAACAGAAGAGGGAAACTGAGTAGTTTGAAGTTTTTTGCCAGAATCAACAGGCAGATTTTGGAGTATTATTAAACAGGAAGATTAAATACATAGACAGAGAAGGTTTACTACTATAAGACATACACTGCTTATACACCTAAATAAAAACAGATATAAGATTATATTTAATGACAAGCTATTTGGTTTGATATAAAATAAGCATGTTCTCCTAACTGAACATCACATCCTCTCATATAAAGTTAATGTCCATTGATTTTCTGATACTTTCTGGCTTAATTAAGTTTTCATAAATCTTGATTTCCCAGGTTTTTTATTGACTGTGTAAACCTTGCTTATAATAAAAGCAAACATCACAGTAAGAGTAACACTTTGTGAAGGAGACAGTGTGAGACAGCATCACATCTATTCATGACATTCCATGTTCACCCCCTTACATGGTGTATAATGCTCCTTTAAGAGATCCTAGTCAGACCAGGGGTTATAGCTACACACCGTATTTCTCTTAATGACACACAAACCTTTAATCAGCCCTGTAAGTCAGCAGCCGTTAAGCCCGACTCACAAGCATCTCTTATTGGTTTATTATTTCAAGGTTTTCCTCGGTATGGTTGGCATCCAGCAAATTTCCTGTGGAAAGTTCTGCACTCCTTGCTGGAATGTAACCACACATGTCCAATAACATGAGTCTGCTGCTCACACAGAGCCAACTACATAGAACATGAAGAAGCACTGTGTGTTTGCACTGCTGAAAGCATTATGATGTGCTGATGATGCAACTTACAGATTGCACGATCTGGTGTTAATTCTACACGTTTTACATTTCAACATATTGTCATTTTGTGTGTGTTGTTCTGACTGCACATCTGCCCTCCGCTGTCTGTGTGCTGCTTATCTCTCCTCTTGCAGCAGCTGAAGTCTGTCCTCTGCATAGTGAGGGCTGCTGAGTCCAGTATCAATCGCCTTGCAGTCGTCTACGAGGAACACCAGGTCCTGCCAAAGCAACACAGATATTTGGTCACGCCGCCCTGAAGCTTGAAAAACAAGAGCCCTCAGGTCAGACAAGCTGCAGATGTTTGAGATGTTCTCACCCGATAACACATTCTTGTGATGATCGTGTACAAGTTCTGGACTTTTCGTTTCAGCAGGACCATTCTGGGACGCTCTCTGCAGTACTGGGTGGGATGGTTCAGCACCACGTAGAGAAAGTCACGCAGCTTGGTTGTGATGCACGAGTTCTGGAAAAGATCAAGCAACAGCTGTTCATCAGCAGTGGCTTTGTGTACGCTTCACACGATGAATAATGTTGGGTAATCTGACAATTTCTTCTCATTCACAAACCCTCAAACTTTCACTTTGTGTGAAATTGATGGATGCATCCGACAGGATTTGTAAGCACTGATGTTGGAAACTTACATGCACATCAAGGAAGATGGTAGGCAGGACCTCTGCGCAGGTTTTCTGCCAAAACAAGAAACATTATTCATATTACACTGTATAAATAACGGCGTTGAGCAGCCTGCAGAAGGCGACAATGCAACAGACGTGGACTCGCTCACCGTGCGGTGGTAGGTGTGGATCTTATCCAGCAGAAGCATCACTTCTTTGCTCAGGCCGAGCGCTCTGGAGTAGCAGGTCGGCGGCGCGCAGCGCGACAGCCACACGCAGCCGAGGAGACACAGGAGGGGAGTCAGACCGAGCCGCATGTCGGAGCAGATTCTGTCCGGGACTCTTTCCAGGAGCTTGTACAATCAGCAGCGTGTCAAATAGTCAAGAGGAGGACTTGCTGGACTTAAAACGATCGACTGGAAGAAAAAAAAAAGGATGGAGGATGACGTGGAGCTGCAGCCAACCCGGGGGAAACATTTGGGGTCTGCTGAGTTCCGGAGAGCAAATTCATTCTATTTTAAGATATTTAAAAGCATAGAGGGACTCCTCCATCTGACTCTATTATTGTATCTATGTATATAAGTTCTTCAAAACTTTATTTAATGTAGGACAAACAGTTTATCTTCCCATAAACATGCGAAGTGAACTCTTTCGTCTCTGACAGGCGATTTAATTTAATTTATTGGTCGTGATTACTTGTGGCCAGGTCCAAAGGATAGGAATTAAAGGGTTGCTCCGTGTAATCCTGCAAAGAGCAGAGCAGATACTGTCTGGGAATAACAGACGCAGATGGATTGGCGGAGTGTTTTATTGCGGTGATCAGTCCAGGCAATTTACGCAGGTCTCCAACCAAACCACAAAACCCCGGATGGGGGAGTTTTGAACACACAAGTGTTTGACGTTGACACTTGTGAGGTTTTATTATTTCACTGAGCTGTTTGTCACAGAAAGGGGGTTCATTTGTTCTTCTACCCCGGAAATACATTTTGAAAGTGATAAACATGTGTCAACTGTCATCTGGGCATGAAGATGCAAATCAAACTGTCTGTAACAATTTGAAGTAGTGTGCAAAGAAATAATCGCAACAGTTAAAGTCAGCTGCCTTTACATCAAAACAAAGCGGATTGCTACATAAAACATCATCTTAGACATTTACT
This sequence comes from Macroramphosus scolopax, assembly GCA_901007825.1. NCBI lineage: Eukaryota > Metazoa > Chordata > Actinopteri > Syngnathiformes > Centriscidae > Macroramphosus > Macroramphosus scolopax. The sequence continues at coordinate 14,736 of CAAKHC010013203.1, forward strand.
TTAAAACAAACATGCAGAGAAAATACTACACAGAAAAACTACTTTTTATTCAGGGGTTTCTGTCCTTACGTCAACAGTAAAAAAAACACATATATTACAGGAATATAACACATCAGGGGTTGAAGCTGTGTGCTGATAACTGGAGGATGGCTTTTATTTTGATGACGCTTTGGTCCTCAAATCTTCTTGAACATCACAAATTGTTGATCAACAATGTGACACTTTTCCAAGGGAAAAAAAACTTCAAAATTAAAGTCTGTGGATGTTAAGGTGTCGGCGCCACCGAGCATTTCTTCAAATTGAGGAAGTTCCTCTTCCGTTTCCTCTTGGGGGATGGCTTGTTGTCCTGTGATTCAGGTGGATCCCGGAACACAAACAGCCTTTCACCAGTAGCCTGGCTGACCAGTTCAGTGCTGGCAGAGGTGTGTTCCTCCACTGAGGGGCGTAATGTCGCCAAGTTATTTTGATTTGTGGTGTCACTGTTCTGCTGTGTAACACGGTTTTCAGCTGCGGTTGATTTATAACAAGGTTGTTGTGCTTCAGTAAAACTGTCCGCTTTTCCTTTCTCTTCAGCCAGGAGTGGTGCAACATCCCTTGGACCTGGGATACGGGAACTGGGAAGCAGTTTTTCCATCAGACTTTGCCTCTTTTCTTGGAGTCTGTGAGATTTGGAGGACAAAGGAGCAGTTGTTAGAGGGACTGCAGTGTTTAAGTGCTTACCTCATGCATGTGGTCACTGCAGCTCGGCCATAAACGTCCTCTGATGAAAGGAACATTTCGCTTCAATAAAAGACTTGTCTGTGAGGTTGATGACCACTGAACTACAAATTAGTCTTGATGATAGTGAGACGACAAGTCATAATATGGCAGCTGGTGGTAAAACACAGAAATGAGCTGAACTCACCGCTCTCTGTCCTCAGTGCAGCTCGGCATATTTGTCATGCTTTGATGCACCACGTCTTCCCTCAGTTTGACAGGAAGAAGCTGATTAGACCCCAAGGCACACCTGGTCAGAAAGTCATCAACATATTATGAAGCTGGTGACTGTAGATAATGGTGGTTTTGATTAAACATGGGTCAGTGTAACGTCGCTATCTGACACTGATTGATCTTTTGAGTTGTGTTATCTTTTCCATTCAATTCTATTGAGATTTGATCTTTTGCTTAGTAGGTCACTGCGTGATCAGCCTGTCAAATTAATTACAAATATTGCACATCTTCAACTGCAAAGTCACACAAGGTTGAAATATCCATTTCAGATCGCCCCCAAAACGTAGAGCTGTGGTTGATCTAGAAGTCATGCGGCAGTACAGTAACAATAACTTTGTTTATCATCAATCAATCATCTTGTGTGACACAAGTCATTATTCAAGTGCTGAACATAAAAGAGTTAAACGTGACAGTTTAATTCATTTTTATTACATTTATTTGAGGTTGTGTTGGTAAGTTTATTGTTAAAACTTTCTTCAGAAGTGGGTAAACTGGAATCAACAAACAAAAGCAAAAGAGCGTGAGAAGCAAATAGAAATAACCGATGTGCATGTTGTTCCAAACTGATTTCAACCCTTGTTGTTTCCTAAGACAGTTCAGATCCAAAAAGACCTCATGCATGAGACATTATTCATAAGTTATGTAATCCAAACTCTGCAGGGGCCAGACATGATTCAATGATGAGTAAAACCATTTATCTCTTCATCTTGGCTCAGGGAAAATACCCCGTGTGGAACCGGGTCCGAACAGTATTACTACTTTTAATTTCAGCCAGCTTTATTTTCTCTGGGATTGCAACATAAACCTGCTTTCTTAAACTTCAATTGCTCGAATTAGATTTGTGCTGCGTGCTTTTTTACAAGTTGCTCTTTTATTTCCCAAAGAAAAGGACAAAACAAGGACTAGTGAATCACGATAGCTTTTGTTGGAACAAATGTAGAATTAGAAACTGAACTCAAAACATCGTTTGCAAGTTGCAAGAACCACACGTTCTTTGTGAAGGTCACAAGATGTTTCTCTAAATAAGCAGTGATTGCAACTGTACATATACTGTTTTTCAGTCCAAATAGTATAATATGTATCCAGTAAGTAATGAGTTTCCTGACATACAGTAACTTTATTACGACTACAGATTCTGAAATGTATCTTTTTCTTTAAGAACCTAGTTACCTAACCTAACCTAACTTCAGCTGCTGATAGAATACAGTGAACACAGTGCATTGTGGGTCAGGTTCTGGTACGCAGACACCAAGAAAATCTTAAGTACTCATGTTCCTCTTGTTGAGAATGTGTGTTTCTGTTTCTGTTTGCAGAAGTGTTGATGTGAAAGCTCAATAAAGCATATTTTTGTTATTGCACTTAATAGTTGTCAGTTCTAACATAATCACCAAATGTGACACGTCACTGTTTATATTCTACCTCACAATTAGTGACATTTGGACGTTTTCCTGGAGACAGATTCTGAACCTGGTTCTTACCCTGAGTGCTCCTGGTCAGCAGATGATGAACCGGGGTGCTGTTTAGGGCAGAGGGCATCAGTGATGGACAGAAGTTCACTTTCAGGCATTGTGGGGAGGAGAAGACGCAGAGCCTCGAGAAGAACCTCAGAAGACACCTGACTCTGTTTTACCAGCCGAGATGCGAACACAAGATCCTGAGATGATGAGAGGTTGTCATATAAAAAGGAAAAGGGAATTAAAGTTACACAGGAGTAAGGTAAATCCACTCCTAGCATGCATGCAGACCCGAGTATAGGGTGCTGCTGTATTTGTCCATGCCATTGATGTGTGTGTGTAGGAAAGGTAACATTGGAAAAATAACCTGGTCACAGTTTGCATAAAGTCTCTTGAGCTCCATTTGTTCTTTCAAATCTTCCGTTGCTTGATTCCTGGCAGTCATCTCTTGCGACCTAAGACAGAAGAGAGTTATAACACTAAAATGTATCGGCCCGTGTCAACCAACATTCCTGTAATGATGGCCCACCTCGCAGCCAACAGCGTGATGACATGATCACACTTGTAGAGGGCCTCCTGGAGGATGGAGAACATTCTGCTGTTCTGCTGCAGCTGAAACAGTTTCTCCTCCTCAGTGCCCTCGCCTCCCTCATCAGAATCCTCTGTGTGTGTGTGATATGCGAGTCTGGGCTCCGGCGTTACCAGGCTGTCCAACTCTCTCTTCTCCTTCTGAAGCTGAAGATCTGCTTCCTCAAGGCCCTGTAGCAAAGAGTCACATGCGCATTTGTATGAAATTTAAGTAAACGTCTAAGAGAAAATATAAGACATTAGTAGTTACTAATTATGTGTCTGTAAGTAAAGCATCACCTACCGAGCAGTAGCTCTGTATACTTTGCGACAGGTCTTGTCTCTCCAGGCTCTTTCTGTCTCTGAGCTGATGAATGAGCAGGTTGTGTAGGGTGAGCACGGCTCTGGAGGTCTCCAAGACCTTGTTCCTGCTCTCAGCCTTCTGGTAGTGAATGGTAGCCATTTGCATCGCCAGGGTGTCTGACTGAGAGAGCAAATCATCCTCCCTCTCCCTCCCCATCTCCTCCACCACCTGTCAAAATTGGAAAGGATGTATTATTTGGCCTCCATACACATTTGCCGGCTTGGCTGGACTTAGTTCACTTGACACGTTAGCTCAGCACAGCAGGGATCTGCATCTCCGTTACAACAGGGCTACCAGCTCGGAGGTGTTTTTAATCGATGACGTGCTTTTCTTGAGTCATTGGCGTTAAAATGCAGCTGGCTGATCCATGGCTGTGACTAGTGGTTAAAGGACTGCAAAATGGTGGGCAAACAGTTAATTTCTTTTAAATTCTTCAAAATATAAGTCACCCTTTATTTTATAATTTAAGGGTTGGTGGGTTTTCATCAGCATTTACTTAACATGATTCCTGTATAGCTGAAAGAAAATACCTAACAGGAAAATAAAGCAGATATAACTGAAAGTACAAAAAAGGTATCAGGGTCCATCACATTTAAAGTGGTAAAGAAAACGCAAACCAGTGCAGCAGGGTTTGACGAAAAATGTACTAAAAGCTCTATTTTGCTCATCTTGTATGAACTCAAATCACATGTGCCATCAAAACACTGAAATGTCACACAGAAGGATTCATATCAAGGACTATTTCCCCTGCTACTGTATGAGCGTAGTGAAGGATTTGATATATCATGTACACAATGGCTCCTTTGTTTTCATGGAAATGAGCGTAAAAGGAAACTGGAGTGATAATTGAACTTTTCTACTTCACCTTGTCCACAATGCTGCCCTCCATCTCCTTCTCTCTCTCAAACAGTTGTATCCTGTCTTTGAGTTTTTTCTGGAATAGAAACAGGTCAGATGTGTCTGATTTCTGACTGGTCTCGCTGGTTTTCCCCTTGGATTGTGAACTCATCTGCAAAAAACATAATGTCCATAACGTGGTTTAGAAATCACTCCAGACATGCTGTTTCGATTATAACTGAAACCACTCTGTGTGTACACTCATCCAGCTGTCACACAATTGAGGCTGATTGCGGTGCGGTTTGCACTTCTGGTCGCCATTCACCATCTCTCATTTTAGAAAACAATAAATGAGCCATTATCTCCTACTCTAGTTTAATGCATGTGGGTTCCTCCATTTTAATAACATTAAGAAATTAATCATGAGGAAATTTAAGGCAAACATGCATTAATCACAGAGAAAACCAGTGGGGAAGGATAAGTATAAATATCACAAGCAGTAAAAAGAGTCAGAGTATCTAACACACTCGCGCTTTAAGAGCATATCAAATGAAAACAATTAAAATCTGATTATGTGATCACCATCTGTTGCTCCCTGTCCTTTCTCCAAGCTGCCAAGGCAGTGTGGAGTTTAGCTCGAGAGATGGCGTGGGGCAGCACCAGGCAGCGGTCCATCACAGACAGACACTTCTGGAACTCCAGTTTCATTCTCAGCCTGTCATCCTCAGACAGAGTCAGCTGGGATGAGCACAAACACCTGAGAACAAAACAGACACAGAAGAATGACAAAATTAAAAATAACAGGATCATAATCTCTGTAAAGCCTATCCATTCTCAATTACTTAAACACCTGTTCTGATGCACTTTTGTGAACTAAAAGTGTGACATAACACAGACTTTCTTATGTTCAAATCTCCTGAAATAACATGACCAGCGTCATACAGGATCAATCACCTAAATAATAATAAATAATCACCTGAAGAACGTTCTGCCGTGAGCCCTGAGCTCTCTCTGCTCCTGCAGCTCTCTCTCCATGGCTTCTCGCAGAGCTTCCCTGGTGCAGCTGAGGGTGTGCAGGGCTGCCTTCCCTTCTTGGTGCAGCTTCTCTTGGCCCTGCAGGAGAGTGCTCACCCCTTCTCCCTGGGCCTGTCCTGGGCCTGCTTCAGGTTCTACCTGTAGCAGGGAGCGCTGCACCCCTGGAGGCAGGAGTGTGAGGAGGGTCTGTGTTGCAGAAGGCTGAATAGCTTTGACCTCTGCTTTGGCACTCTGGATTACACGCATGGTCACCTGAACAACAGGCAGGAGGAACAAGGCAGTGAGTAAATCAAACTTAATGAAGCTCAACAGCATATATTATGTGGGTTTTCATGTGTCTTTTACGTGATTAGGTCAAGCTATTTAACAGTCTGGAGTGTAGTATGTGCCAGATGTGTACTGCTAGTGCAGCACCTTGCGGATGTCAGCGGCAGCCTCTTCATCTAGGTTGTTAATGAGCTCAGCTAGCTCAAAGCTGTGAGCTGTCAGTAGGTTCTGCCAACAGTGGAGGTGTTGGGCAATCTCTATCCCTTCATCCAGATCTTTAGAAAGCAAAGACAGATCCTTCTGTCTCTGCTTGTGGACCCTGAGCTAGAAAGGGAAGCAAGCAAGAATTAGTTCTGCTGTGCGTAATTAAGAAATTAAATGAACAATAGATATCAGTCCACAATGAATGTACAGTATATACTGCAGTTGACATATAATAAAACCATGAACCCACCAAGTCAGAGATGAGCTCCCTCCTCTTTTTAATCAGCCCACAGCGCATGGCTCTCCTCTCTTGGCTAAGTGCCTCATCCAGTCTCTGCCTTACTATCACCAGTTCTTTCTGGGCCTTCTCTTGTAGCTGGTCTATCTGCTCAGCAGACACTGTGCTCCCTCTGGTGGTGAGAACAATAACATCTTATCCATCCTTATTTTGCATGAGCTTAGAGCTTAAGGTTTACTGTGATACAAGCTTACTTGACCAGATTTACAATGTGCAAATGTAGTGTAACAGTGAAACAGGATTAACAATATCACAACACAATGTTTCAAGGCACCCCAACCTTCTTATGTGAGCGAACCAGCTGTCCAAATTGCTGGAGGTGCCGGAGAAGGTGTCACAAAGTAGACTATTAAGGCTGTGGAGGCTGTGCACAAGGAACTTCCTCTGTGCATGGCGTTCAGATAGCACATAGCGCTGATTGGCAAGAACCACATCCAGGATCTCCTCCAACTGATCCTGGAGAGAGAAAGGCCACAATATGTTCTTTAACACGTCATCACTTAAAGTGTCAATTGTGTCCAAAACCTTCGGCTATTTTCTTTGCAGAGAAGACACCAAGAAATAAACCTAGTCTGTATTTTTCCTACCGAGTAGGCATAGGAAACACACTGCACAATGCAGAGATGCTGTCAGCGGTATCTGATGTTAAGATATGGGTTTAACATTGATTCTTTCTCACATTAACAAAAATAGTTGAGTTTAACGCTGTCAAATATCTGCGAAATCAGAAACTGTCTACCTACTGAGGCAGCAGCAGTGTATTTCAATACTGTTACAGTATCTCCAGGCTGGGCTAACTCCTCTCGTACAATACAAGTCATAAAATTGAATCTTGAAAAAACACTAAACACACTAAATTATATCTATATTATCTAATAAGAATTATATTCAGATTAACAGTTCCAACATGTCACTAATCTAAAAGTCCACATTGGTTACTTACCTGACATGCAAAGTAACTATGCTGAAAGCTCTTGGCTGTGCTCTTGTCCAACTCGCCCATTTTTGTGGCCTCCTCCAGTTCCTCTGAAAAAATCTTGTGAAGCTCCACCCTACGCCACTCGATGATCTGCCTCTGGACCTTCGCTGAGGCTTCTTCATGTTGGACCAACAGGATGCGCTGGAGCTGACTCTGGCTCAGTGTGTGCAGCTTCTCCAGGAGGACACTGCATTGGAGGAGCTCCTGGTGATGATACAAATTAATTCAGTGACTGCATGTGATTAATCAGTAAACATACTGGATTCTACTAGAAACAGAAATCAACAGGAGCTTAATGGTAATCTAATCCGAGCTGTTTTGGTTTATTCTTTGCTGTTAATTGATCAACATTTTGCAGGTTGCATCATGGAATTAAAAAACTCAATGTTTGATCCAACCTAATAGTTATTTTACCTCTGTTAGATGCTATTTGTTGGTTAAGTAACGTAGTTTTGGAGAAAATAAAAAGCTTATCTAATGGTAGTGCGAGATAAACTGATGGAAACAGGAATGTTTGAACCAAATTTCATGTCAATTCATTCACAGTTGAAAGATTTGAGTCGGAACCGATTTAGTCCACAAAGCAACCAATACTGACATTCCTAGAGCCATAGCCACAAAATCAACCTAGCAAATATATGAACAAACTGAATCATAACCTGTTGATCTGCATGTTGACACAGCAGCTCCGCCTGGGCCTTCTCCGCAGCTTCCCTCCGGTGCTCTGCTTCCATTTCTTCCCGAGTTTCCAAGTTACACTGACCTGCAAGGGCAGCCATGCGGGCCCCTCGCTCCTCCTTCAGCCGACCCTCCATGCCCAGCAGCTGTCCGTGGAGCACACTAAGCAGCCTCTGCTGGGTTTGGGCACTGGCCTGGCCACTGAACCGCACGCTACCCATCATGATAGATATCACATCCTTGTAGATCTGAATCCGGGTGGCCTCCAGGTTATTGGAGGCATGCAGCAGTGTAGACATTTCAAGGCTTACAAGAATAAAATCAAGAGTTAATAGCAAAAACTTGTATGTTTCATTTTTTCTTGGGTGTAATGAGGTGTAATCAGTTAAGATTCATTGTTAGGTGGATCTGGTGATGTGAGACCTTAATTGACAAGATAAATTAATAAAACCTCTAAAAATGTCACTATTTTATACAAGGTACAAAATAAGCTTTACTGAAATAAATAAGTTTCTCTTTATCATTTAAATATGAGATTCATAAATTAGTACATTGTTTTCTCTTTGTGGTGATGTTTAAATTATTGTTCCATCAAAGGAGATAAAACCTATGAACTCACTTCTCCAAAGCCTGGTACATGTTCTTGGGATCCTCCAGCACCATGATATCAACAATCTTGTCTTCAAATGTTGCCTCGTCTTTGCCATTGTCACTCATGTTGTAGTCTGCGTACTCTGGGTCTGAATCACTTCTGTTCCTCTGAGGTAAGAAAATAGAATGTATAAAGACACCTAAAACAACTAGCAAACTTAATTAATATTAATTCAAAAATATCTCAGAAAGGACTAAACTAAACTAAAAACTGTCCATATGTTTTCCTTGAGAATTATCAGGCATGGCCACAGGATACTTAAACATGATTGCTATTACATTAGAACTATCGCTGGCCTTTCAAGGGTGTATGCACATCCCAAAACATCCTATTTTCTCAGACAGGAAGTTTGGCAACAGTATGCACATTGTATTTCTATATGCGCTCTTCAAATTAAACCAACATAGGTGATCATCACTGTGGACTTGAAATATTTACAAATAAGATAAATACGGGTTCTTCCATGTTTGCTTTTTGTATCTGTGTGGACACTATCCTGGGCTGTTATTTTCTTTTAACAGACAATAATCAACCGACTTTATTACAGTAACATCACACTTATCAATGTATAATAAAGAAATGTGTTTTTAATGATACCCCTTGCTGAAGAAGGCTCAGTCTTGTTCTGGGACCTATCAGGTTCATGGCCAGAAACCCCAGCAACAGCAGCACCAAAGTTACAACGAACCCACCAATAAATCCAGCAAAATGCACACCATGGTTGGGATAAATCTAAAACAGTGGACAGAAAAATCAGACTGAAAACATTAAAACAATAAATGTGTGGTTCTTAACAGTAATGCTCCAAGTGGCCACAACTTACCCTGTTAGTGGAATTTACCCTCAAAGTTAGATTGGCTGTTAATGGACCAAACATGCTGACGTCATTCTGTGGGTTCAAGTGAACAATAAAGAGAGAGAAAACATTTTTACTACAATGCCAACACATGTGAAATTAAAGGCAGAGCTGTTTCACTTGGTTAAAGTTTACAAAACCTTGTTTTGTAGCACTACAACCCAACTTGTGCAGTAGAAAATACCTGTGATAAGTTAGAGAAGGTGAGAAACGCTGGAAGGTCCAGGACTTCACTCTTATGACTTCTTATATGAGCAGTATAATTGACAACAATTTGGGATCCAGCTGAAAAGATCAAGACAATATGCTGTTATCAATTGATAGTGCATGCACACAATAATTTAACAAAATAGAAATTAAAACAGTATGCGGTTGGAATAAAATTGTTTTTTAAATCTTTCTGTCTGCCATATACCTGATAGTGAATCAATGGCAAACATTTGGTATCCTCTTTCCACAACCCTGCCTTCAGTTTTTAGAGGCACTATTCCAAATATGGAGTCCCTAATCGCCACCTGAGAAAGGTTGGTGCCACCAACTGGGCCCATGTTGTGAATCAATAGGAAGAATGTCAGCTGAAGAGGATCGGAGTCGAGCTTCACCTGGGGGTCACATGATTTAGCAGTACAATCAATTATTTAGTATGATTCAATGGGATCAAACAAAGTGGTTGCACTTAAGTGCATGTAGGTACGATGGGTTGAAATTCAATGATTATATTGAAGTACCTGTGCACACTTGTGAAATTTGACCCCAAATGCTGATGGAGGCGCAAAACTCTGAACCTGTAGAGACATTGTCAATAATAAAGATAACGATTTTGACATAAAATAATTGTATCTGTATATTTCACAATGGTGGATTAGACTTTTCTTTACTTGTTGTAATAATGCATAAACCCACCTGAGGCAGAGTGTGGCCAGGGTTGTATCTGGTGAGTGTGCTCCTGCGGTCTCTCAGGTATAAGATGTTTGACATGTGTCTAAATGAGGTGAAAAATGAGTGTCCCCATGGGCCAGAAGGAGCTGAGGAAGAGAGAGGCCTTTCTGCAGAAAACATGTTCGGGCCATATATTTCCATTGTACCTGTTGGTAAAAGACGTGTCAGTTAGCATGTTTGAACAACATTTGTCAAACACAATTATAAAGATTAAAAAAACCTGTTGTTTACATACAGCATCTATGCAGCATCAGTCCTGCTGTTTTGCCATCAGTGTCTTGTTGAGCTTCATGGATACTGGGCAGGCTCTGACACTGGTAAAAAACCAAAACATTCAGCTAATTTCAGTCTGTGTAATGAAACACAGACTTCCTCAGACTGAAACTTCATTAGAAAACAGATTGTGGCAGAAGTTACTACAATACTTGTCCCTTGCCATAAAAAGTGTGCATACAATAGTTTTTAACATCGGGCCACTCACCCCACGGTTCTCTGTAAAATGATGTGATGGTAGTGATAGGTAGCAGGATGCATCCTGGGATGTAACGTTACCGTTATAACAAGACTTGTGTCCAACACTGTAGTCCGATACAGCGGGCGTTTGACGTCGGGTGACATTGTGTCCCAAAAGACAAAATGATGGAGTCGGTAACAAACAACATACTTGGATATTGACTAAATAATACCATAACAAGACCCTCTCCGCGATTAAATGTACCTGAAGCATTCGTATTTACTAGGTGCGCTGCTCTCAACGGAGAGAGCAGCTAGCTAACGTAACTAACGTTCGTTGCATTGTTTCTGATGTTGCCGCAGATGAAATCCGCAAATTAAACATGCCCATAGGTTATCCATGATAAATATCAAGTATGCTCGCGGTTTTTAGACGCACAATAACTTATTTAAACATAATGTTATTACTTCAGGACAACGGTCGGCTTTTTAAAGTCACATATCTATCAGAAAATACACTATTTCCACAGGAGCCGACGCTCTGCGACAGTAACTCTAACTTTTCCAAAACTTGGGAAAGGACTGGTGAAGTTTGTCAACGCATGCCGTATTTCCGGTCGTGCCTTTCAAATTAAAAATCTAGGTACCGCCTTTAGACGATAATAACTGTGGAAACATAATGAATTTATAAATGTATAAACAAATAATAAGATAGACGGAATTTCCATGATTTGTGTCTGTGTCTCTTTCAACGTTGTCATGTCCTGTAAATCCCCATTTTGACACATTATCATTTTGAGCTTTTATACTGAAGGCAGTCGCATTCTTTTCCACCTGGTAAAATATTTTCTGAGTTGCTCGTTCTGGTAAAAGTTTTCTGCTGAAAGATCTCGTCGAAAGTTTAGCTAGCAGAAATTACCGCTGTAAAGCATACAACCTATTAAGATAAAAAGATGGAGAACACATTAAGGTGTATGAAATCTCAGTGGATACGGCCTGGGAACTATTTCTTTCCAGAAGACGTACTGCTTTGCTACGGTTAATGTTTGATGATGTCGAATGGACTGAATCCTGCGACATTCTTAGCTCTCTAAAGTTTTCCCCGAGTTGCTGTTTGATGCGTTCACAGAGAAATGATGGAGGAGGCACTGATAGCGGAATGCGGCACAGATGTGTCGGTCAGTTTCGCCGAGTCGCTGCACATATACCCAGGACTCCTGACAGTGGCTGCCGTGTGTGGAGGGCTGTCCGGGATATTAGCTGCTGCCCTGTTGTATGTCTTCTGCCTGAAGCCTCTCCTTCTGACAAGACAAGTAGGCACACACCATTTTCCCAACTACCCACTCTGACTATTTCATGTTCATTTATCATCGAAGCATGTGCCATCATTGAACGAGTGTTAACTTGTGTCTTACCTTTAGGGTCACAATGCAAGGAGGCTGCTTGAACCTGATGATGGGGAATTGGACAACAATCAAAGTGACCGTGTCAGCAACAGCAGAAAGGAGGCCCCGAGTGGCACAGCTCAAGTCAAAGTATTACTCTCCTTTATATGCAAGACAAGCTGTACATTAAATGTAGTGTATTGATTTATTGTTGCTTCACAGGTTGATGTGAGATTTACATTTAATAATCTATTCTGGTAAACTTGGAGCATGGAGAGGCAGATTTCCCCCCTTCGCAATGATTCAGTGGCTACAGCCTTGGAAATATGTACTTACAATTTATGTTTTTTACACTTTTATGTGTACAAATCAACTTCTCACTAACCATTTAATATGTTTAATCATTGACCAGGAGAAGAAGCAGCCACCCGTGAGCAGTGATGTGGCAGCGTTTGCATCCAGAGCAAAAGTGGTGTACCCCATCAACCAAAAATACAGAGTAAGTCCCCCATGTCCAACTCCAGGCCTCTTAGTTCCTCAAAACAAAAGCTTTTAACTCTTCCCAGATAGAGACAATGGGTGAGAGAGATTGTGCTTTTGCGTTGTCAGCTCCAAAGCTTTGCAGAAGATCTTACATGTAAATGAAGTTGTTTTTTTTGTGACGTGACTAATACATCAACAGATAAACTGAAACAGTAGACTGACTTTATGATTAAACACAAAAAACACAAGGAATGTTGAGCACCAGGGCCTAGTGAATACGGCTTCAGTAAGGTATAACAATAGTTTTTGAAAGTCAGGTGGTGTATATTGATGATACCATTTTACATGATGTGGAAGAAAAAGGCCGTGCAGCTAGTAGAAATATAATTTGTCCAAAAGAGAAAATAGGTCAGATAACTGGCATGTCAGTCCCTGAAATGACATGAGATATTTCCTGTAACTTTTCACTGTCTTTGGCAGCCCTTAGCAGATGGAGCCTCCAACCCCTCACTGCATGAGTACTCCAAGTTGCCAGCAATGGCAAATGAGGACTCGCACTCCTCCACAGACGGAGAGTCTCTGAGCCAAGAGCAGGACAACGATGACAGCAGCCAGTTTATCTCCTCCTCGCTGGTCCCAAAGAGCCTGCAGAACCAGAGCTTCATCAGGGTGTCCCACTACCCTCACACACTGACACAAACAGGGTAGGAGGCTGTGAACAGATTATCTGAGCCGAAAGGAATAACAATACTCCTAACCATCCAATGGGCATGCACAAATCAAGATGTGTTCTTGTCTGTTATCCCTGCAGTTTTGAAGGAAGGATCAGCCTTTACTGTTTGGCCCTGCAGGATGTCCAACAGCTTTGCTCTCAGCTTCAGGAAGAAAAATTTCTCGTGAGTTATTCTCATTTCTCTTTCACACAGTGATAACTTATTTCAAATGGTGAAATGTCTGTTTGATTTTACTAATTAAATCATCTCCTGCTTTAGATTTTCCTTCAAGCGGTGAAGATACTATTTAGCTGTCGTTTTCCAAAAGACAAAAAAGATGCAAATTTCTCCAAGAATATTCTTCAAACCCAGCAGAAGGTGAAACCAAATATTTCACTCTAAAACATTTTTTCATATATGTTGTGTTTGTTGTAAACGTAATAGTTTTTTGTTTTGTGTACATATTTACATAATTTCTTCCTGCAGTTATTGCTGACTAGTTGACTGCCTCATAAACACCTCATAGTAAAATTTAACCTAAAATTTGAAAGTATATGTTGTCATTTAAGGAACTGGATGAGCTGAGGAAACAGTTGCCAACAGGCTTTGCTGCCAATGATAAAAATGTTGACGCCCCCTGTACTTTGGAGGAAATTGAGAGAGCTCAGAAAGATCTTCTTGAACGGGGCCTTCAAATGGTAAAAATAAAGACAAAGTCATAACAGGTCTAAAAGACCATAATTAATATAATTGACTGTGCTCTTATGAAAAGTAATGTCAATTCTCCTTTATAGTCCAAATGTTTCGGCAAGCAGGTGGAGGAACTATGCCAGCATCTGCTGAAGAGGACCAGCATTTTCACTCGAGATGAAGCCCAGGACGGTACCGACTCCCTCACCCAGACTCTTCTAGGAGCGGAGAATCACCTGATGAAAACACAAGAAGCCGATCTAAAGGTAAGCAGCTGTTGGTTGGGACAACATTCACTCGAACTGGATGGATTAACCAAAAGTTTCTATTGGCTAAATATGTGCTTTTTGAATATCTATTCATTTCAACCTGTTAGAGGATCCACCAGAAGCTGATGTGGTGGGAGGAGCTGACGGGGCTTCTCCAATCCCAACCTGCGTTGCTACGGTGGGAAGTGTCTCTGAGGCAGAGCTTGATCGCGACAACACTGGAGCAGCTGACAAGCAATGACGTTTTGACCTTCTGCCACATGGAAAAGATCCTGTCAGAGGTTCAGAGCACTCTGACAGAAGGACTTCAACAGTGCAGTGAGGGTAAGATGTATGTCACTTCTATCGAAGGCAACGATTAAAACTAATCTCTGCTGTGGTGATCGTTAACTGATACTATGAGATTGACATAGATAGTGTGAAGTAACACATATAATCACCAAGTCACTGGTGGCAGGTAGCAGTGGACATTATCTAGCCTACTTTTCAAACTTAAATGACTTACTCTCTCAAAATAGACTCATAGATGGGACTCCTTTAGCTTCTTAAATAAGGTCATGTTCTTTCAGGATGGCAATGAATATCATGTCTATTACAGCGTCTCTAATTATAATGTTGTAGATCTTTCAGCACAAGACTTCACAAAGACTTCTGCCTCACAGCTCGAACTAAAACACATGCTAACATTGTTCAAATGAGCAGAGAATACATTGGTTAGTACATTTGTGCTTTTAGTGTCCTTTTGCCTTCATGTTCAACATACTTAAATGAAGAACATGAACATTCAGAAAAATCATTCACAGAAAAAAGGCTTTTCACGAACAGCAACACTGATATTATTCTGTTTCTTAACTGTCAGTGTATCAGCTTTTGTTTTAAATTGTCACCCAGGTTGCTTAGCTTTACACACTGCTATGATTTTTTTGATATTAAACTTGTCAGGCTCATTTTAAAGTTCACTCATCACATTCAGATTACATGAGGAAAACAAAGGATCTGGTGACTGAAAAGTGCAGCAAAATGGAGTCCAAGCAGAAGAAGCTTCAGAGAAGCCAGGCCAAGGAGAGGAGCCGTGCCCTGGAGCTGAGACAGAGTCCTGGTGACCTACAGCAGCTCACGAAGGTCAGAACATTTTGGATCAGGAATGACTATTGTATATTATGTAGGTTAAGCATTTGGCTGTAGATCTCATCACACTATTAACATTGAGGTGTGATTATGCGGTTAGACCTTTGTGGTTTTTACTTGTTCCTTTTGTTTAAAACTTGCATCTTTATTAATCCGTAATGACCCCATCACCAGGAGCTTCTGTGTAGTGATCATGGCTATTTGATTAGCATCTTGATATTCTGCACTTGTGCAAAAGTAGAAGTGTTGCATTCATAATTTTTTTAATCTGACCAGTAACATCTCCCGCAGGTTTACCAGGAGCTGCTGACGAAACACAGGCAGCAGCTTTCTGACTTGCAGCTGCAGCAGGACCACAGGGTGTCTGAAACTCTCTGCAACCTTTGGACAGTAGGACATCAAACATGTTTGTTCTTTTGTGCGCATCCTTGTGTGTGTTTTTATCACTTTTTCTAAGCATATACATCATTTATCTTCAGAAACTCCGCACCACCTGGTCAAAGAGGCTAAGAGATCTAGCCAAGGACATCTTCTTCACCTCTGTTCCTGCTGAGTCAAAGCTCTCTGCTGAACATTGTAAGAGGTTGTGGTTGGATCTGGAGCAGGAGTTTGTTGCACAGCTGCAAAAGGTAGAGAGCACTACCAAACTGCAACTGGAGGAAATGAGGGCTCAGCTGGATAGAGATCGACAGGTAGACAAACCCCCTGGAGATCAGATACATCCAGCTTCTCTCTGGGTTTAGAAGATTGATTATTTCATCAATTAGTGTTTGCCTCTTTAAACCAGTCCATGAGACAGGTTTAATTTTTCTACATCTTGTCTATGGTCATTTCTTTCTGTAGTTATGGAGTGAGGAGATGGCTCTGGTGCACGCCTGCCTCAAACATCTGAGAGAACAACAGTTGAAGATCCTTCGAGCCATGGTGGTCAGGCAGAGCTACACACTCAACAGGTGAGATTGGATGACCTCAAGCGTTTCTCCTATCAGACATATGGATGCAATTACTAATCTTTTCCGTAATGATCATCAAAAAGATTTACTACTGTGAGATGCAACGCGATCTATTTTTCAGCCAAGTGGGGACGCTGATTGAGAAGAAACATGAGCACCTGTTGGTGGCAGTGCAGAGGCACTTTGTGGCCAGGCACTTCTGTCTGCATATGTTGAAAGAGATGAGGCTGTCCAAGCTGAAGGTGCTCTCTCAGACTGATTTCCGAGCTCTGCTAATGGAGGATCCCAGTACAGGACAGGCCTGTGTTAATTCAACTCTCAAGGTGGGGAAAATAAACAGTGAATGATGAATTGGATAACCTATTCCAGAAGTTTCTGAGTGATTTGAAGTACTCCTTAATATATTGTTTTTATGATGAGGGTGCTGCAGCATGATTGGTTAAAAGAGCTTGGCCACAGCAGATCGCTGTTCTTGTGTCATGACATTAACAGAGTAGCAGCGCCAGCCTAGCAGAGAGGCATCTGGGCCCAGAGAGTCAGCTGGTAGGCCACAGCTTCCACCAGGAGTTCTTGTCTGAGCTGGAAACAGGGACAGAGCTACTTCAGAGCCATGCACAGCTGGTGCTAGGCAACGCCCTCAGCCACGACATCCAACAGATGATGAAGCTCCCGCCCCACGAGTCACAAACCTTCTCTAAACAGGATTATGGCTTGAAGGTAGGGTTTGGGTTGAAGTCATTTCATTGTAGGCATTGTTGCTGTTTTATCAATCACTTACAAATTAAACTATTCTCTAGTACATCTCAGTCCCATAACCTTTGTTTCCTCATTAGTGCCACCTGACGGAGGCTGCGTCTGAGAGTGTATATGTGACCAAAGATTCTCTCACTGCGCTGGTCCAAAGCTATTATTCCCGCCTGCAGGACATTGCCAAAAAACTACAGCAAGATCAGTCAAACCCAAACCTTGGTGAGATGACTATGGCCCACATAGCCATTCATATTATTGTGTTTTAGTGTGGTACTGGCTGCCACGCCACTCCTTGTGTAGACAAAATGCTTTATGTGTTAGGTGTCAAATGTTTCATTCTTGGTAATTTACCAAATTAATAATCCAGTTAGTGTATTTAGCCCCTGTTAGTATCTTTGTATCTTTTTTTAACTGTTAAAGAACCATGGTCGGAGTAGATGATAGCAGATCATGCAGTTTTGAGTAGATAAAACAGCCACTCCATGTACAAGAAGTGTGTTAATTTTAGGGTTGTAAACCTTCATGGCAGATGTGAATGAGAACAGCAGCCAGTTGAACAAAGCCTTGCTGAGAGAGCTGGTCAACTGGGGAAAGAAACCCACTTCTGCCGAGTTTCAACAGAGGTACAGCAAACCAATTTTGAACTTGTTTGTGCCAGACGTGTATTTATAACCATTAAAAGATATTAATAAGCCTAGTTAATCATTTTTGTTTTTGTATCTCAGGGTGGAACTCCACAAACGGAAGGTGTCGGAGCAATGCGACGTGGAACAGGAGATGATGTGTCAGGAACTGAGGCACAGAAAAGTAGCCCTGGATGTAACCATAGAAAGGATTAACATACAGCTCCTGGTTCGTATGCTTGATTACAGGTTAATCCATTTAGTTATAATACTTTACATTTATTTTCTGTAAGCCCTGTGGGTTGTTGTGTCCATTAGGATGCAGAAGAAAGCTTTAAAACTGAGCTTGCAGCGTTGGCCCGGGTTTCTCTCCCCAGTCTAGACCCAGAACCCAGCGATGAGGAGGACAATTCTGGTGAGCACATCGTCAGAAGAAATGAATTTAAAAATACTTGTATCCTCCTCTTCTGTCTCCTGTCCTTCATGATGTCATATTCAACAGGTGGTGTGAATGCTACTATATTGGATCTTCTAGCCCGCAACCCACTATTAGATCCAGCATTGAATCCATCACTGACTCCAACTATTGTAACTCCAGCTGTGAAACCAACAAAAAAGAAGAGAGAACACGAGTCTCATCTCAGTTGAAACAGCCATATTTATGTACACATACAGTATTGTCTTCTCTCATTTTTATAGTTGATTTCTTATAAAGCCTTACCAGTACTTGTTGTATGGAGGTGGTTGTGTTTATCAGGAGTGCTCCATATCCTATTTATATAAAATGTGTCCTGTCTAATTAGGGCCTGAGCACAACAGTGCGAAGGCCCTATTGGATTTGCAATGATTATTATTATTATTATTATTATTATTATTATTTTTATCTTCGTCATTCAAACGCCTTTTTGAGGGCCTAAACATGCACAAAAAGTCATGGAAACTTCCAGATGTGTCCGTCCGACCCGGTGAAAAATGTTGTATTTTATGGGTGTGGTACAGGAGTATTCAAAATTGACTCGATAGCGCCACCTAGAAAATTTGAAAAGAAGTTCCCCAAACGCCTGTTGCACGTAGAGACACGAAGCAGCCGATCATGACATCACACTCCTTTTTATAGCATCAACTGAAACCAAATATGTCAGAGAAATAAACACTTGAACACACTTCAGCACTACCTTAAATTAGAGACACTACAATTGGGGAAATATTACTTTGATATTTTGCTTTGGGCCAAGTCCCTTCCGGTAACATGGAGGGGGGCGGTATTCATGACCTACACTGCAGCCAGCCATCAGGGGGCGATCAAGATCTTGTGTCTTCACTTAAGGGGAGCTCTGAAGGTGCTCAACTATACTGTATGTCTAATTGTACGAATTTGGAATTAAATAGTCACTTTCTCTAAAACGTTTCCTTAACATCCTTCATTTTCTCCCTCCTCAGTAAATGTTGTGTCCCTTCATATAATGCAACTGATAACATAAAATAGATTGTTTTTTCACTGCATTATTAATTTTTTTTGTTCCTTTTTTTTTACCCCGGTTGATGAACTGCTCTGCTGCAGGCCTGAGTGTTATACATTATACCTACATTCATCCACATTGCTCTTCACACTGCATTGATTCTCCGTGATTCCACTGAGTACATTGGATGATGGATGCGCTCCTCTGTTAGTGGTCCGGTGAAGTAGATATGTCCATTCTTGTTTTAGCAGAGTGCTACCACTCCGATGAAAGCCTTACCCCTCTCTTGCTGTAATGGAGTTTTAAGTACAGCCCTTTATGGATGATAATGTAGTGTAATGGTGAAACGTCTGTGGGGGCTGAAGTCTGGAACAGACAGTTCTGTGTGTAGACAGCAATCTAGCAGGCAATTTACTCTAGACCTTATGGTTTACTGTCAAGTATAAGTTTAAGAAGTGTCAATTAGCAAACATCAATTTTTAATCTGCTCTTATTCAAATTCTCAACGTGCACACATGACCAATTACTTCTATGGTACTCTGAGAAAATTATGCTCGTGGGTCTGACCCACTCATTCACACTGGTGTGTCCTGCCAAGAGTGTGTCGCTCCTTCATCCCATCAATTAGAAATGTGGATGTCCTGTTGACTTTGCAGGTATCGTCACTGATCTGTGGTGGGGGGAGACCGTTTGGATGTATTTTGAGGTCCCGTAGGGGACTGCAGGGACTTGTGGGAAGATGACCTGATTTCTGATTTTCTCTGCTGCCTGGCTGTGGAGAGGACTAGTCGCTGCTACAAACAGAGAAGCAGATTAAAGGAGGATGGCAGCATTTACTGCCTTGGATCTATTTGCTACATGGCCCAACTGTTGACACTACCGGATTTTATTTCTCATATTTGATGGACGCAGGTTTGGCTGGAATTCAATAGATTCAGGTAAGTGGAAACTGCTTAGTAGGGTGTCTACAGCCCAGTTTGCAATACTGTCGTGTATCATTTACCCAGATGACACACAAACACAACGTAATCGATCCGCGCCTCATCATAGAAAACATCGCGTCTTATATTTTCATACTTTCTACGGGGACTTGACTTCCGGTATTTAAGTTAAAAAGGTGTTTGTAAGGAAAGTCATGGATACATTTGTTCCAAGTATTTCAGAGCATTTCCTTCGTCAGTTAATAGAAATGGAAGGTTTAGATGTCCGGTGAATGAGGTAGAAATGAGCGCAGTGTGACGGCGTCATCACATCAGATGATCGGTTATTTTAGGGCCCAAAATAAGGTCGCTATCCAAATTCCAACTCAATGGGCTTTTTTCTGCCAGCAGCCGATGTGAACTCTAACTTACAAGCGTTTGTCAAACTTGGGCTCTGAGGAGAGCTGTTGGACGTTTAATTCTAATAACAATAGCCTGTGTACAACTATGGAGTTAATACAGTTCTTAGCATTTATCATAGTTACAATATATATATATATATATATATATATATATATGCTAAAATGGTAAATAGACAATGTATCATTATTTTCCTGCTTCCTTCCTCCAAAGGGAGATATACACTTTTTTACATAAACTAAACCTGCATACACTGGAATTTTTTTCTTTTTTGTGATATGAAGTACTCTGCATTGCTAAATCCCTCGCTTTGCCTGCCAGGTGTGCAGCCATGGCTAACCTGCAGCAGGAATATCCTGGGGTCCTTTTGGGAATACTGGAGGAACTGGCCAATATGCGCCAATGGCTGACCTTCCAGGACCTTTGTCGCATGGTCAGCACTCGCTTTGACCTGGAGCACCTCATCGAACTCAGGAGTTTGCTGTTTGCTGCTGCTAGTCGGGACCCATGTTTCCCTGCCACTCTGTTCAGAGACCGGGTTTCCACCCGTGGGCAGGGGCTATCACCAATAGGTGTCGCTGCTGACATTGTAACTATCTTCAACCTTATTCAGATGACGGGTGGGGCCCCTGATGACAGCCAACCAATGAGAGCCCAGACAGTCCTCCCTGTCGACCAGTCCCCGGGCCCCAGTCTGCCTGGAATCTACCAACTTAACATTTCTGGACGGGAAAGAGCACGCACTCACTCTGACTCCAGTGGCAGGCTTGGTGAGCAGCAATCGCTGTTTTCCAAAACCAATTACTCGGCCCGCAAGCGAGCAAGTCTTCCCCCCGACCCAACCTCACTTGTGTCGTCCCCTCCAATAAGGGCGAGGGCTGTTTCTTTTGACTTGCCTCACACCACCCTCTTGTACCAAAGTGGTCAAATCCCCAACGAGGTAATGAAGAATATTTACTTGCCTTTGGAGACGGACAGTGAGACAAGTGAAGATTCTGCCCCCATGGAGGTGTTTGAAGCTGAACAGGAATCAGCAGTCGACCAGAGGAGAAGCATGTTTAGGAAGGATTTCCACAACCAGCCGCCTCTCATACCCCAGGTGACTGTCAGCAGTGAGTCTCCCAGTCCTAACACGGGGCAGAAAAGCTTTGACAGTCGCAGATTTGAAATGATACACAATCCTTACCCTTCGCCCACAGCGGTTCTCCAATCGCCTGAGCAGCGGACTAAACATGAAAGCCTCGATGACCTACAGGACTCAACTTACTTCGGACCCGGGTCATTGCCAGAGGGTTCCCCACGCCACCTTCTGCCTCCCAGAAGCAAGAGGCCCATTTGGAGCAACAAGAGTCACAGTCTAGAGGACCGCATAGGTCTGAGCAGTACAGGGATGGGAATGGAATCACAAGGGGGAAAACTCCCAAGACGATCAACCCCTGCAATAAGCAATATGGGGTCTTCAGGATTTGAGAGTGGAGATAGTGGATTACAGAGTGTAAGTGATGGAGTAAAGGCTCAGGGAACTCAGACTGACCCTCCGGACCCCAGGCGCCTTCGCAGCCTGGTCCATGCAGACCGCCTGTCTTTTATGACATCATTAGATGACCCTGAATTTGGCGAAGATGACATCAGTGCCATTTTTCGTTTCTTAGATGACATAAGCATGTGTGGTTCCACAGGAGTCCTGCACCCCAACGATGGACCAGGGGCCCTTAACCAGGACACTCCTGAGGCCAGGCGCGGTCGCCTAGGTCAACTCCAAAGACTTTTTCACTCTCTGGAAAGCAGTGATGATGGTCTCAAGGCCAGTGTCTGTAAACTGCTGCTCCGCATGAGCCAGATAGAAAGACAACTGGACTCACTGAATGACGTAAAAGCAGAGATTTCCCAGGTGCTGTCTGCTTTGCAGCGACTGGATGAAAAGATCCAGCAGCCTATTGTTAGTGGTGGACAAAGCACTGGGGGCCGATGGCTGGAGCCTCTCAGTGGTGTCTCCTCCTTTATAAGCCACCCCATAACCCCTTCTGACTCATCGGATCCTCAACCCCTCTCTGCTTCTGGGCATCTGTTTCCAGGGACCAGCACAAGCAGTCTGGACTGGAGCCGATGGAACGATCCTAGGGAACAAACAGAAATCAGCAAAAGTGCGTCTGATCCTAAAGGGGTGAAAGAAGGAAAGAAGGATTCGTCATCTTCTCGTGCCCCCAAACTCGGGTCTGAAGAGAAACGTTCCTCTGATTCAAAACAGTCAAATGTGTCAAACTCTGCAAGAGACTGGCAGGTGTCCTTCTCAAAAAGTAAAGGTGGCAAATCTTCACACGGAAAAACTGGACAGGTATTTGATACTTAAAATATATGTAATAGTTTTAAAAGAATGATTAAATGAAAAATGTGTGATAAATTCTAAAGGAAGCAGATTATGTGTGTATCCATGCTTGTGTGTGTGAGACCTGTAGCGGGCCTCGTCTTCTTCTGGGTAGACACATGATTATGTGTTTAGTTGACAAGCTGTGTAAGTTTGTGGGATATTAGTTTTACATTTACAGTGAATATTGTTTGCAAAACAACACCGCTCCTCTATTCAGATGATTACATTAATTTCAGCCAACACCGCCATCTTCAAGTCAATTTCATAACCTTTTTAGAGGCTAATTTAATTTTGTCTAATCATGTTTGCCTGCATCCCACTCCAGGCAAATCAATCAAGCAGCACAACCAACCTACTCCCCAGAAAGTCCTCTGGCCTGGTGGAACAAGTGTTTAATTCATCGTTGTTCCACCAAAAAGAAAGCAGTCTGACTGGTGGGCTGACCTCTGGAAAGATTATAGACCCCAGACTTGCTGAGGGGAGACAGCGTCCTATCTGGACTGTAGATGACAGAGAGGAACGGATCTCTCCTTTCGATCTACAGGTAAAATTACATGAATATTGATTTTGAAAGACCTAAAATATTTCAAATGTTTGATTACAATCAGATATAATTCATGCAATGTCTCAAGCAGTAAGTCCTTCATCTTATTGATGTCCAGTTGTTATATTTCATATAGAATAGAAACACTCTTTAGTTGTATTGTCATTGTTATTTTACCACATTTACAGAAGTAAGTCTGGGAGATTAAGGAAGTACATTTGTAAGTAATGAAACGTTTTCAATGGGATCGTGTCCTGCAGGTCAGGGACTCTATGAACCCCAACAACATGGAGTTCTGGATGGACGACATCTACACTCCAGGCTATGATGGTCTACTCAGGCGTAAAGAGGCTGACCTCCGCCGGGCAAAGGTCTGCAAGTTGCTTGCCCTCATTGCCACTGTAGTGGCTATCATTCTCATCATTGTCATTCCCATTTGCACCATGAGTTCATGAAACCTCTCCCAGAGAGGTTGTTGTCTTTTTATTTTCTTTTATTCACTCTCTGCAGCTATGAACGTGCATGTCATTGAGCTTATTAGTAGATGAGTGACTATGACAAGTGGACCCCAATTCTGAATCTGGGACCTGTAATGATTCACTGTCTCGCAATTTTCTGTAAGCAGCATTGTTATTTTGGACTTCAGAGGATGTGAACAATAGCTTTCTTTATAACCCTGCATCTCTCCATCATGCATGTATAACAAATCTCATACCGAGTTTCGTTCTGTAATTTATTGTCCTTAATTTTATTCATTTTGTTTCTTACAATTTCTGCTTTCTGCAAGATGATTAAAGGCTGGAGGTTTTCAATAAAACAAACTCTGCAAGTAAATGTTCAAACAATCAAACAAGTTATACTGAGCCAATTCAGAAGTGTCAATTTTTCCCAGATTGCCTGCTTTTTTCTGAGGAACAGTGTTATACATGCATTGTGAATCAGCTTGAGCCTTGAACAATGTCTGACTGTTTGTGATCATGACGTTCTGCTGTTCCATTGAGAACTCTACAGGGCTTTATCTCTTACATGTAAGATACTTGTTTTATCAGTATATACAAGTTTTACATCTAAAATGAATAAACAGTTTTCTTTTAGTTTGAATGTTCTTATACTTAATTTAAAGCAAAAAAATATGCACTGCTCAAGCTCAAATCAATGAAAATAATATTTTTTATAGAGTTCCCCTTGTATTTTTCCAACTGGAAGATACCAAGTGCTTGCTCATGATTGTGTGTGAGTTGTGGAATGTTTACCAAGTGTAAGGTTTCAAGAAACTGAAGTCTTGTTGTTGATGATGACTGAAAGAGGAAGCCCTTTCCAGTAAACACTCTCTGAGTGAGTGATTCCACATGTAATTCAATTTATTGGAGAGCACCTTAGAACATTATATTTCAATGCACTCACTTCGCCAGGGCTTTTCCAAGCTGGCGTCCTTTCAGAAATGATGAGTAGTTTTGAAATGGGTTGGAATTCCGCAGAGATACTGCATTTTAAAACAGACAATTGGTGCCAGGCTATATATGTATAGGGGGATGACAGACATCTGTACACCTGCTAATTATAATGGACATTCATAACAGTACGTCCACATTAAATGTTTCCTCTCTGGAGCTTATAATGTTGAGCTTTAGTGGAGACTCCTTCTGAGTTGAGTTGATTTAATTGTAAAAGGCTCTAACGTCATGTACAGCCTAGCATCACCTTGTTTACAAAGTAAGAGAGACACATTACAATGCCTACTGATAAAGCCCCTTTCAGAAACCAAAACCTCAAAATGCCCAAATATATCTGTGACACCTCTGTGACAATTGTAAACAATCATGACTAACATTAAATTGAACATTATTGCAGTTACTATCTGTGTCCGTTGGTTTCTCTGTCCATCAGTAGAATTACCCAAAAATGTGAGTGATTCTCATGAAATTTGGTGGAGGGGTGTAGCATGGGCCAAAGAGGAAACTGTTAAGTTTCGAGGCAGATCCGTTTACCATAACAAAAAACTGGAGTTGAAGGAGTTGTGGACTCTTCGGAGTGACTTTCTCGTTTATTGTATAGAATTGCTTTCAATTCTGCAGGTATTCATGTTATTGTGTCCACTCCAAGATAAGGATACTTTTGTTTCTGTTGTAAAGTAAGCACTTTTATCCATTTTGGGGTATATACCAACTCAGAAACTATGCATATCCCAGAAGAAAAAACATTATACTTGTTTTATTTTTCAGACCTAAAAACTTCACTCTTGCTTTGTGTACACAAATCAGCACTGGGCGTATAGAGTGTGTGCTTGAATACATCCTCCTAAGTAGATCTATATCTGCCAAGTGTTTCCCAAGAGGCTGTTTGTGGATCCATTATCAATGGTGCCACTGAAGAGGGCTACCCATGTAGTCAGCACAATCCTCAGGTGCTTCCTCTCAAACTTTTCTGCATTAGTGCCTCTTAATACCTTTTAACTGCTGGGATGCACTTATTATTGGACATTATTGTTGCAGTATGCAACGTTTAGAAAGAGCTAAAAATCCTTGATCTCATGGTTCAGGTAAACGGAAATGTGCCTTTACAGAATGTAAATAATATATTGCCTTATACTATAAACATGCACTTTATTTTCGATATTATGGTAAATGAAGAAAAAAACCTGAATCTGAAATATACTATTTTTCTCTATGTAAAAGGAGTTACACCGGATTACACTTGTTCATGGCAATAACAGTCCGCTCAGTTTACAAAAAAGAGCAGGAAGTGATTGGTGTAAAAGGGAATGTTGGCAGTTAAATTATCTACGACTGGAGGAAATGTACATATAGAGATGAATAATTGATAAAGACAGAGCGCACATATTGACTGACAGGGCCTATTATCTCAAATCAACTCTAATGGGCCTGCAGTACTCAGTAGACACACATACACAATATTCCAGGGTAAGTGTTATCCTAAATCAGATGGCAAAATAAGCTACATTAATAACACTAATGATCTAAATTCAGTAACAGTACATTGTCCATATGTGCATGTGTGTGTGCGTGTGCGTGCGTGTGTGTGTGTGTGTGTGTGTGCGTGTGTGTGTCTGTGTGTTTCCCTCATTAAATGTCTCTCATTAGACTTACTGCTGCACCCAGATGTGCCATCATTGCTGAATAATGAAGCTCAAGCGTGCCAGGCCCATGGCAACAGGACACATTCCCTTATTTTTCAAAGGATTTTATGATCTCACACATAATTTTACAACATGTTGTATACTTTCATCGAAAGATAGGAGAGCAGGAGGCACAGATATGGGTATATGGGAATATATAATGGGGTTGGCTCGTCACAACTATAATTTCAGCCATTACATTTCAAAGAAATGTATCTTTAAAGCACAGATAACAAACCAAATATCACATAATATTTTGTTGGCTCTCTATTCACTGCATACAGAATTGCACTGTCATGAGTAATATAAGGTGTTTTGGATGTCCTCAATAATGAAATGCATGGAGTACTGTAGCAATACATCAATCTAAAATGAATTTTACTACAGAAAGAGTGATGAATAATAAACTTGATTCTTATCGGTATCAATAAGTTGAATTAAAAAAATGTTTACTGTCAAATACATTCATTAGTTTTTTAAGGGGAAATGCTATGTTGATATATGTATCATAATGGTTCCATATTTCGAATAATGCAGGTGTTTAGATATTTCACAAATGCAGCATTCTCTTTAGCTTTTAGTCCTCAAGTTCAAAAACCCTGCAGGAGCTGGATCTGGAGATTGCTCTGCAGTTGCAGGTTAGGCTGCGTGGGGGCGATAGAGCGCACGTCCTGTTTTCCGACAAATCAGCACGCGAGGAAGAAAAACGGCGCTGATTTTAAAGTTTGAAGAAGTATGTGAAGACTTTTTATCAGACGGGAGGGGCTCTACTGTCGCTGCTGTAGGAATAAACCAACATCTGTTTATATCGTCGGACGGTTTGCGGTTACGTGCCAGCCCTACTTTCACTGGAAATATATTGCTCAGGTAACTATGTTCAAGCTCTTTACAAAAGCTACAACAAGAAGCTAACAGAAACTGCTAACGTTAACGACGGCATGCCGACAGTTTCACCATAGGCGCAGCAAACCTAGCATGAACATGCATGTATCGTACATTTCGATACAGTTACAGTTCTGCTATTTATTGTTAATACATGACAGGAGTAACGATAGCAGTTAACACATAAAATAAGTTACGTTGTTGTATGAATGTGCTTCGATGTTTTCGTTGCATTTTTACATGAATGTTAACCTAATAGCATAGGGATTTGAAACGTACTGTAAGTTTTGGTAAAGTCAGCTTACTGCTCATTCAACACTAGCAACAAAATTTAAAATGAAACTAACATTAGCATTATTATCTTACCTATCTATCTTTAGCTAAGTTGATATCGAACTTGTCTAACTTGATGCAGCTGCAGTGAGATACTATGGCGTCACCAGTGGTGAACCTGTACAACCAGTTCCAGAGTTTACGGGACCAGGTGGACTGTCTGAATGAAAGCATTGAACCACGTAAGTTATTTCCACACTTTGTTTTGGTATTTGCCACCTCTTCAGAAGCCTGTCGGTGTGTGGGGTAATAATGGAGCTGAGGTTCTTGTGTAGCAGTATGCAGTAGTTAAGCTTGTGTGCTGCTCAGCGGTTACTGTGGTTTTCTTTCCTGACTGGGTCAGTTGTTGTAATAAATAATTAATCACAGTCTATGGAATTCGAAGCATTACTGATTACCGAACGTCCTCTTCAGTATACTGCTGAGATCATTAATGGATCAACAAGTAATCAACTAGCACCGAATCTGATAATTGCTTCAGCCTTTTTTAAACAAATGCTTCATAATTGTGAAGATGAGAATTAATATCTGACATGTCACAGATGAATAGATTAAGAAGGAAATTAGGGGTAATAAAAAATAACCTTTGCTTGAAACCCCACTTAAGTATATAAAGGCTGACATGGCCAAGAAGTGGGCTGTAATTAAATTTTTCTTCCAATGATCCACATAATGCACGGCATTACCTATTTAACTAACAAGAGCAGTGTCTCTCATTTGGTTACGACACAGAACACGTTTGTCCTCTATCTAAGTATTTTGGACCATTGTAATTCGAATGGAAAGAAAAGGAATTTTAAAGCCATATCAAACGTAATCACCAAAGAGAGATGTGCTCAGCAACAATAAAAGTCTTTTCATCTGTTGTCTTATCTAGAGTTTCTCCAGATGACAATGAACTTTGAAGAATGCCGTAAGAAGTGGCTGCGGGCAGGAGAAGAGCTGATGTCCTGTAAAGAGATCCTCACTAAAACAGAGACTGAGAGGGGAAGTCTGGAGGTCAAGCTCAAGCATGCTCGCAACCAGGTTGATGTGGAGATCCGCCGGAGGCAGAAGGCCGAGGCCGTCCATGAGAAACTGGTTAGTCAAACATGGTTGACAATCTATACTTGCATGATTTATGGGATACATGGCAATCAGGAAAAAGTAAAGAATCTATAAATTAATCTACACTTTGTTTAGGTAACTTCCATGCTGTCTGTGTGAATGTATTTGACTAACAAGTTCATTATCTCTGCTTGTGTTTTCATAATTGGGACTGTCACTCTTAACCTGCTGAACTTTGTGTATGTCAAAGGAGCGGCAGCTACAACTGATCCGGGAGTTGCTGTTATCAGAGAACAACGGTAGCAGTATCCTCTTGAGTGAGGAGCAGCGCTCTGCTCTGGCCTTCCTCAGTGCGCACTCCCAAGCAGCACAGGCCGCAAGAACCAGTCTCAACTCAAGCCGAAGGTCAGATGTTTAAGCATTACATTATTATTCAACTTTCCGAATTTCTGACAAATGTTCATTTTAATGGCTAAATAAAAAAGTGTACATACTGTAGGTTATATAATTAAAAAATGTATAAAAATAACATTAAAGCTTGTGCAATTAATACAAAACATGATGTCTGATCCAATCAGTCTAGGCCACTTGAAGTACTTCAGACAGGAAGATTAAATGCTGACTTTGATTATCTTGCAGGTTGGGTACCATCGATGAATCAATCTCTTTGCTCTCAGACATCAGCTATGATCAAACGGACGACTCTGTGGTATATTGACTCATTTTCTTAAATGTTGCCATTAAGTTCTGCACTGTATAATGACTTAGGCCGGCTGATTTGAAGACCAAATATCCGGTCAACATTCTTAAGTAAAGGAAACGAAAGAAAATTTGCCTGTTCTCCCTCTTTTCCTGTAGGACTGGGATTCATCTGTGATGAAGAATGTGAGACTACGGAAACGCCAGAAACGAGTGAGTCGTCACGCCTTTGCTTCCATTTTTAATGATGCCTCTTTGCTTTCATTAATGATGATGTTAATGTTACAAATTAACAGTAAAGTTATAAGGTTTATTCACGTTTTACTTCACATTTCTATTTATAATCCACAGCGCTCCTCCAGGAAACTTGAAGTTCCTCCACAGGCATTGAAGAAACCTCGCTCCACTGGGCGCAAGACAGAAAGGGTAATGCTGACATCTGCAGCTGACTTCGCTCTATAACATTTAATAAGCAGCATATGTCTGAAGATATCTCCTAAAATGTGCTTTAACTTGCTCAAGATCTCAAATAAGTTTCTTTATAATTCAGATGAATGAGTCTATAGTGGCCAAAACCACCATCACTGTACCCGTAAACGGTGGTGCTGTGGAAGCCGTCTCCACCATTGAGACTGTACCCTACATGACACGCAGCAGGAAGAAGAGTGGTGAGAATTATCTACATTATTTTTGTTTTGTGGACCTATTTATTGGATGACATTAGATTGGTCTCATAAAAGATTCAATTAATCTGACATAAAACCAATATAAACTTAAAATAAACCATTTTGCTTGTTGAATATCTCATTGGTTTTTGGGATTTGACTAACTTGATTGTGTCCACAGTTGCTCCAGCTTTTAATGATATAACTTCTACCGACCTATCGGAGTCTGCCAGTGAGGCTCCTCGCACACCAGTCTCAGACTTCCGAGCTCAACTCCGAACCCCCAGAGCTAATGGTGGAGGAAAGAAGCACGAGTTCGTCCCCAAAACGGTGAGACTACATTGTTTATATTGTGATATTTAAGCATTTGAGCTTCAGACTGTAACTCCTTGGGCCTGGAGATCGTTTCTATTTTCATATCGTCCAGTCGGGGCTGCTGAAGATGGCCAATATGTAATAGCGGACTGTACATCACAGCACATCATTGAAATTCAATGACAGACAATTCTGTCTAGATAAACATGAATACAAATTTATAAATGATAGTTACTCTTAAATAATCTCTTCCTACATCTTTACTACTTGAGGTGATACGTACTCATCTTGGGCTCTGTGTGACTGTGTTGTCTTCCCCCTCCAAGGTTATCAAGTCTGAGTTCTGTGTGGCATGTAGAAGAAGAACAAAGTTTGGAAAGATATACCTTCGTTGTCAGGATTGCAGGGTTGTGACACATCCTGAGTGTCGTGACCGCTGTCCCCTGCCGTGTACTCCTATTGCCGTTAGCACGCCCATCAGCAACACAGAGGTACATGTTTCTAAATACTTTTTCCACAATCATTTGTCAATTGCTGTCATGTCACCAATAATGTTTTGCACTTTGTTTGCAGACCACCCTGGCTGACTTTGCGCCCTTCACTTCCCCAAAGATTCCAGCTTTGGTCATCTACTGCATCAAGGAGATTGAACACAGGGGGCTAAATGAGGTGGGGCAGGCTTAATTTAAGTCCTTGTTTTCTTGTCACCTCCATTTTGCTGCTATCCTTCCCCTTGAACAATTATAATAGATGGCTTCTTCCCAGTTAGTTATCTTGTTCAGTCCTGTGGTATCACACTGCCAGACAATGAGACTTGTTTTTTTCCCTCTTCTTTTCTTTGGCACAGGTTGGCCTGTACAGAATCTCTGGCCAGGAGCGCCAAGTTAAAGACCTGAAGGAGAAGCTGATTAGAGGAAAGACTCTGCCACCTCTTCACAAAGTAGAAGACATCAACGTTATTACAGGTGTTCTTAAAGACTTCCTCAGAAACCTTCCTGAGCCACTTCTCACCTTCGAACTCAACAAAGCCTTCATGGAAGCTGCTGGTTAGTTTCTGAAACTTGTGGAATCATTCACTTATAATTACTTTGTTAGTGGTATGTGTCTGTGTGAACATTAATCTTTCAATTGAGTGATCCATTGGATATAATTTAACTGACTGGCTATAATGACTTTATTTTCTTGTAGAAATCCAGGATGATGGCAACAGTCTTGCCATGTTGTACCAGAACATCAGTGAGCTGCCTCAACCCAACAGAGACACGCTGGCTTGCCTGATGATCCACCTGCAGAAGTAATTTCATTACTGGCATATTCTGTTACTCATATCACTTTCCACCCATAAGACAGCAGTTATGTGAACAACTACTTGTAAACAAGGAAGTGTTTAGCCCAGGTTGTGTAAGGTTTGAGACAAGAGTGAGCAAGTATTCAACTCTTTACATCTCTGCAGCACAGGTCAGCTTTCACTGTTTTGATTTTTTCCCACTCCTTTCTTTTCACAGGGTGTCTCAGAGTGTGAATACCAAGATGGATGCGACCAACCTGGCCAGGGTGTTTGGCCCTACCCTCGTGGGCCATGCCGTCCCCGACCCAGACCCTAGGACAATCTTACATGACACACCTCGACAACCGCGGGTAAAGTGGAGGGGCTTGAAGAAAATTATTTTAATTTTTACATAGGCCGACTGTTTACTTTAACGCCAGTGATTCTTTTCTTTGGGATGTATTGACTACAATCATGTCATGATTCTATCCTGCCCTTACAGGTAATAGAGCGCCTGCTCAGTATTCCAGTCGCCTACTGGAGCCAATATGCTTATCCAGACACGGACATGGATAACGGTCACCACACTGATAATCCAGATCACAGAGGTAAATAAAAAATTGAGGGTGAATTAAGAACAAAAGTATGTAAATGTTACTCCAAAATTAATATAAAGGTGATTTGTGCAATTAGTTGTAATGCAGTTTGTAATTAGTGAAAATTAAATTCAAAAGATTAAATCTTTTTTAGTATTCAGAATCAGCCTGCCAGTTCGTCTCTAACAGATGGTGTATTAATATGAATCAATCAAATAATACATCTCTTTATTTCTAGTAAGCATATTGGGACCAGTGACCACGCCAGAGCACCAGATAATGACCAAAACCCCTTCCTCCAGCTCGTTGTCCAAGCGTATGATCCAGACCCTCTCCAGCACCACCTTGTAAGTTCTTTCACACGCTCACATTCTCTCTGTTCATGCAAAGTTAGGCCGCATGTTTTGTACACAGTTAAGCGTAATCCAGGCTAGTAACATGTTGAAAATCATTTCTTTCTCCCACCCCCCCCTGACCCACTATCCTTAGATTTGGGAGTAGGAGCAAAGCATCAGCTGCCTGTAACCGCCAGGGCAACTTCTTTGATTCTCCACAGCTGAACTGATGGTAAAGTGGTGTAAAACATACCTGCCAGATTGTGTTTCTGGCTTGTTATTAGAACATACTCACATTATCATGTGGGCAAAACTACTGTGCAATTTAGCATGCAACTGAATTTTTAAACTTATCTTTCTAATCAGAGAGTCTAATCACATAAGAGTTTGCTTTTATATCTTTGATTACTAATCATTTATTATTGACCAAAACTGTTTGACACCTATATGATTGTAAGAGATTTTAAGGCATTAATGACCAAACCACCACTCCAGTCAGCCAATTCTAAGAAATTCGGCACCCGGTGTTTCAGTCAGGTTTGCTGGTAATAAGCAGTCATTGGTGTTTGTCCATCCTTTATTCTGTGGTTGTAACTACGGCAACAGGGATGCACCAGCACATGAGATACAAAGCTGGATTGAGAGGGAAAAAGAGAATTATTGGCTTGTCTGTTTTAGCTTTGGTTGGTTTGGTCATTGTCCTGAAACTGTCCTTTTTGTTTTAATGATTTAACATGTTTAATATTGATGTTGTGTGGTAATGCATATGCCAAGCATAACGATGTATGTACTTAGACAATACTACAATGTAATCATTGACAATGAATGGGAATAATGCGGTATTTTGCACTGTATCTATGCAACAAGCTGGCTAAAATGTACTCTTGACCGAAGAATGCACACCACTAGAGGCTGCTATTGCATTACTCTTCACATGCAAACCTCAAGCAATGAAGCTCTATTGTATATTATGAACAGGTGTCAGTATCACTGACACTCCTTACACGCTGAAGCTCGTGTCTGCATGGTCATCCAAAAGTAAAATTTGGAACTCCAACATATTAATGTGAAAACTGATTTGCATGCATGCATGCTCACAGTTTTAAGTATTTGTAACCTCATTAGCTTTCTAGTACAGATATGTCACCAGTAATGCACAAGAAGCACTCTTCTTCTGAGAAAAGAGTTTCACTCTGCTGCTCTGTCGGCTCCACAATTTAGTGTGATGATACTGGTTCAAGTTTTAGTTATACAGGGGAGTAATGCTCATATTGACAGAGACTTGTTCACAGTATTAAAACCCTAACCCAGCCTTGTTCTGCGTGCCAAAAACTAACAGTATGACTGCAATGTTTTATATGTATTTTAGACATTCTTGTACATTTATTCCATATAATGGTTCTGTTACTTTAATCAAATATTGTGTAACTCATTGTTTCTCAACCCTGGTCCAGGAACCCACCGCCCTGACTGTTTTTGGCTGCGATGACACTGTAGCTCTTTTGAGCGCCTTGTTACATCTACTTTAAAAAGTGACCAATATCTGAAACCTGTTTTTACCCTTGTGTATTACTATAAAAAACATGCGAGGGGACAAGAGAGTTCGGTTACCGAAACCTAGGTAAAAAACCAGCACATTGCATTAGACACAAACGATATAATTCAAGCTGCTGCTTTGTGACGCATTTTAAAGAGGTTTGCCCTACATGGGTCTCTTTTTATGGCGGAGAAGAAAAAAGTCGTTATTGCAACCTTGGCCTATGCAAGATGCTCACTGCTACATCAGTTCAGAGGGATGTGCATTATAACACGCAAATTTGAATGACTGAGCATATCCAGTCTCTGGGTTTAGCTGACAGATCTTGTAATATCTGATTCCACGCGTTTTTCCTGTCTACAGGTTCCAAATATCCAATCTGCACCATGTGGGCAAAACATTGTACTTGTGTCAATTTTACCAAACAGTGTAAACATAACCTTTAGACGTCTCCCTCCTCCAACACACTTGATTGAAATGAATGGCTTGTTTGAATTGGGGTGTCAAGTGGGTCCCCAGTTGAGATAACCGGTCTAACTGTTGTTGTTACTTCCTCCAAAGATCTTGTGAACTTAAATTGGACTCAAATAAGATGACAGAAGTCCATGTTTTGAGTTTAAAAATAAAACATCAAAACACTTTCTTTTGTCTCAGTTTGTGTTCCTGCATGACGTGGGCATGTAGGTTGGAGAGCATGAGAAGTATAAGATGTGTGGGTTTGGTGTATTAGTAGTACCCTATTAACTGTGAGTGTGTCATGAATGCTTTGTTCTTTGAGCCTAGAACCTCCATTCATGTCCAACAATTTTCCTCTTCATTCTCCTAATAGAAATTGAGTGTTGTCCATTGTTATTCAAGATCTTCAGTGAAAGAGCAGAAGCACAGCAGCAGTTAGTCTGAGGCTAACATGGCACTGAATAATAATGCAATTTGGCCCATTGTTGTCTATTGGTCTGAATGGTCATGCAATGAGGCTTAACATTATTATGAACTAGAAAAGGCAATTTCCCAAGAAATTGCAGTGTGAATGCTGAAAGCTGAATGGCCATGCTTAAAACAAGTTACCTGAAAAGCAGATTAGAAGTCGAAGAGCTGAATCTAAAATAAGTTAAAGGAAGCTGAGATGCTTACATAGCTGAATATCTTGATATTTAAAGGATTTGCCTAGAGGAAAGTATACGGAAGATGAAAGGTCAAGTTAATTAACATTGTTAAGGCAATGGCTACAACTTCTGATTGACAGCTGAAAGCAGAATAATACACTGAAAACTATGTGTGTGTGTGTGTGTGTGTGTGTGTGTGTGTGTGTGTGTGTGTGTGTGTGTGTGTGTGTGTGTGATTCAGAATCATAAATCCTTTATTCGTCCCACGACGGGGAAATTTACGAATTCAACTTTAAAGGTGGAATAGTTTGTAAGTCTGTTTATAGCTCAGGTGTAGCAGCTGCACACTAACACATTAGTATGTGGACTGCTTGAGAAATCGCATGAGTCGCACCTGCCAAACAAATGCTTCAGAAACGAACCCTGTAACTCGTATCGACTCCATTTTTGAAGCGTGAGAGAGAAAAGACCTGGCTGAATGCTTGGGTATAATTTTGTTTTTCTGAGGTAAAAAATGTTGGGAGTAAGAGCAAGTTCAGAAACTTCCAAGTTTGAGCACGCTGCTGGGAAAGACTGTCAGATTTAACATGGCTCTCTATGGAGCAGAATGAGGGAGAACTCGTCCCCTGGAGGTGTCTGGAGCCAAATCTCTAAATCACTCAGCCCAGAGGGTTACATTTTATGGAAAGAGGAAAGATGTGGCTACATTTTCACCAAGTTTGATGTGTGACGGGCAGAAATTGTTGCCCTTTAGACCGGTTTCTTGATCCTCTCACTATAGCTGTGATGTCACCCCTCCAGCCTCTCCCACTGACTCCCAGGTAAAATTACTATGAAGCTTTGAGGAGAGGAATTTTGAAAAAACTAAGAATGATATGAAGATGATGGTAGCCTCAGGCTAATCCAAACATTGATTTCATTCGGTCGTATAGTGGCCTTAAGGCCGTAATGTAGTTTGAATTCATAAATAATATTAAATCAACTAAAAAACAACGATCGGAATAGTGTTAAAAAAAACATTAAATACAAAAAGAAATCAGTGCCAGTCAACAGTAAAATGTCAAACCCTTTGCAAAGAAACATTTTGTAAGTGTTTTCTGCACAAAACAAGAAAGCCATGACCCGACAAGATACCAGGAAAAAAAATCCACTTGTTTCAATGTTAAAAAAAGCTTAAAAAAAGCTGAATATTCTAAAAACTTTAAAAGATTTTTAAAGGCAAAGATTAAAGCCATCATGTCTTTAAAAAGCATAACATTAATTAATATGAATGCTGCAAGCATTCATATTAATTAAATAAGGGATCTTATACATCATATAGTTATTCCGTAAGCAGTTCCTGTTGAGTGTAACTGGGGGAACCCATTGACATACATTTTATACGGCCTCATTCAGGACAGAGTTTCAGGCCCTATGAGATCCTATCCCAGCCATATGGGGGAGAAAGGAAATTATGGTGTGCAGTGTCCAAATTAGTTTATTCTCTTCCTTCCTTTCTTACCATCACACACAGACAAACACAGAGCCATGAATAACTGCAGAGGAGCCCCTCCGAAATGTTTGAATTTCAAATCAACATTAATAGTTCATTAGCCTGAAATAAGGTCTCCTGTGTGTCGATCTGTCCTCTCATCTGGGGATTGTGTGTTTATTTATGGTGTACGGTACAGCATACGCTCGGCGGCAGCAGACTTCAAACAGCTGGCTGTGTGCAGTGCGTCTCCAGCTTCATATTCCAGCATGCCCCAGTGTGCAGTGATAGAGCTCCACTCTGCTGTGGGACCACCAGGGCCAAATGAGTAACTAGTCCAATTAAGAGCTCTTAAATAAATTACAATATGAGCTGGTAAACACACAACAACAACAGCACTATTTAAGTCTTTTATTTAAACTGATCTACTGGCACTCTTTTGCTAAAGGAAGCAGCAGCGATCGCTATCTCTGGGAGGTGAACAAAATCAATACGTTATTGTATTCCTATACAATTTATATAGTTATCGACTGATAGAAAATAGAGTTTATACACATCAAGCTCCAGCGTTGCAGCATGCAGCGGGTGCCTTGAGATTAGGACCAATAAATGTCTGCACCTCAGAGATGTCAATTCAATAACTGCCAGTCAAAACTCACTGATCTGATCATGCACCTTAACAATCTGTTTGTTACAGTAAAAAGCTGAGCTAACCTCTAGATCCCTGGTCCCTGTGTACCACTACTTAAAAAATGGTTATAAAGTGTACCACTTAACATATTGCATTTGTCTCTTGCTCGAGGGCACATCAATGTTCCTGCTATGCTGCTGTAGAACTTGTTTGCTAGTTAGTAAACATTTAATGATGGATCTTGCCCAGGATCATACAGATTTTCTTTTGAGAATCAC
Organism: Macroramphosus scolopax; assembly: GCA_901007825.1. Lineage (NCBI taxonomy): Eukaryota > Metazoa > Chordata > Actinopteri > Syngnathiformes > Centriscidae > Macroramphosus > Macroramphosus scolopax. The sequence continues at coordinate 52,310 of CAAKHC010013203.1, forward strand.
ATAAAAATGTGTTTGTGAGAAAGTGCAGCATCTATTTAACAAAACAGTAATGCTGCAAATTTAAAAAAAAACATGAGCGCTGGAACCGATATATCGCTTCCTTAGCAGGCTAAGCATGCACTTCAAAAGTGGTCCTCCAGATTGGTTTCTGCTCTCAATGAGTTATGTGCCAGATTGTGTGATCAATATACTTTCCGTTTGGTGAATTAAACACTGGTGAACAGCTGAAATATAAAGTTATGCTCTGCACCCATAAAGCCCTTGAAAAACAAGGCAAGAGTCATTGTCCGATTTACACCCACCTGTGAGTTTTCAAGTGCAAATAATTGTATGGCTTGTTGGCCTTCAATGCTCTTTGCTCTCTCACTTTATCTCTTCTTTGACTATATCTTTCACCCCCTCCACCCCCCGCTCCCTCTCCACCCCTCCTTTGAATCAAACTGCCGTCTTAGTTGGCTACCATGGATGCATGGTCGATACCTTGTTACCACAGAGAAATCAATTATCTCGACCAAGCAGCAGGGGTAAGAGGCAATAATGAAAGAATGCTCCTCCTTCCCAGACAATGGCCATGGTCATTAAATATGAATTTATCATTGGCTGATGAGATTTATGGAGCTTCATGCTCTCTTTACAGCAGAGCTACAATATCTGTTTGCAAGTGTAAAATAAGTGGGAAAGAGGTTGTCACACTGCTTATATGTTCCCTAAAACTTAGCCAGTGACTTGTTTAGAGATGTGAAAAGATGCTCTTGTTTCCTCACTGAGACCACATGCCTCTCTATTGATCTCTGCCCAGCCTCCACTGATCCTCTATAGCCTTGTGGCCCTACCCCGTTAAAACCTCCCGTAAAAAGAGCAGACCTCCAAGCAGTGTTAATGGTAAATTTGGATGTGTCTAAATGTTCATCGCACATACATATAAAAACAGCTCACATGTATATACACAACTCTCATATTAGTATAATAGTGCAGTAATTAAAGCAACACAAAAGTCTGTTTTATACTATTTGAACGTGTCATAACATCCACAGTGCAGAAAGAAGTGTAGCTCACAAATGCTGAGCCGGTCAGTTAGTTAGTATTAACATGCTGACGTGCCTTTCTTTTCATGCACCATGCAAAAGTAATGACCACCTGTCCATCACAAGTAGTTCTGGGTGACAGGATTTCCCAATTCAAAAAATTTGCGAGGGCAATGAATGGTGGCAATGAATGGAGGTGAAACTCAGAGGTCAACCTCTCAGAACCTATGAGGCGATATGAGTGTCGATGATATAAATCCTGTCACTGGGTGTTCTTGTTCAGGTGTGATTGTGGAACACACAAACTACCAGGCTGCCCTCACATGACAAAAATATCTCCTCGCTAGTTCAGATTACAAAACGTTCAAACAAATAACCTGCCGCTGAGGTGGGGGGAAGTGAAGGACAATGAAACACTAAAAATCATTTAACATCTGTGAGAGTGTGAGTGACAGTTGCATGAAATGCCACCACATACAGGGACAGAGTAGGCTTTTCAATTTCATGTCTGAGCGCCACTCCCTCAGGTGACAGGGGAGATGGCAGTGATACCAGGAATGGCTTACGGGTAGGTGGGCATGCCTGTGTTCTCCACCTGTCCATTCGGGTCTGTAACGAGCCTTTCCGATGACTTGTCTTTCAGGTCTTGCTGAATGTATGATACCACTACTATCACCCCAGTGGAAGAAGAAGCACAAGTACAGATGAGAGAGAGAGAGAGAGAGAGAGAGAGAGAGAGAGAGATGTGCGACTGACTCGGGCGTGCTCTTAAGGCAGCAATAAATTCCATTTTAATGGGGCTCCACAAGCAGTAGCAGGCACTCAGCAGTCTGTTGTGTTTGATGCCAAATTGTGCAGAATAAACAGATTTTCTGTGCAGCTGGTCCAAACACACGCTTCCTCTCTGTCTCTCTGACTTTCTTTGTTCCCTCATTTCCTCACACACCATCTCCTCAATCCATAGCTTCCTGGACAAACACTCCCTTTTTACAATCCACCAAAAAAGAATATGCTTTGATATATGGAATTTTCATACTAAGCTGAGTGCTCATCACCAATCGCCACACACACAACCAAGGCGGAGTATGTGTTTAAACAAGGAGGAGTGAGACCACAATGCCACAACTGGCTCGTTTCCTTCTCAAAAGATGAATCTGAAGCTCATCATAGACGAGCCTGCACACAGAATCAACCATGCATAATGACCTTAATGTTTAAAGAAAGAAAAAAATTAAGCATCGTGCACCTTTGCTAACACTTTTAATAGTATTTTACAGTGCAATCAAACTTTGAAGATACTGTATGTGAGGAAAAGAAATGTTTAGGGCAAAAAAAATGGAGGACAGACATTTCTCTTAGTGTAGTTTCAGTGACAGATATGTATCAAACTCACTAATATTAAAAATAGATATTCAATGAATACAGTATAGGCACTTCTGTGTGCCTCCATAGACACTCACGTGGACTGCTGCTATTGCTTTATGATTTATGTATTGTTTACGGAAACTAAGCTCTCACACACGCGTGCACATAAGAAACCCAAACAGTGACGTACCTGCATGCATGCAGGTGGGTGTTTGTATGTGCCTTCCTGCATGGGTGCATCTGAATTCATGTAATTGAATGTGAATGTGTGCAGGGGTGCATGATATGGAATAGTGGAGGAGCTGTGTGCATGAATGGCCGTGTGTTTGCTAGTGAGTGTGCGCAGAGACCATGTGTGAAGGTATGAGTAGGCCTCTGCCTCTGAGTTTGGGATTGTTTTTTCTGCATGGATGGACACAGCTGAAAATACTGTATATATATATATCAATTCAATAGACTCATATCTCTTCTCAACACAGAAACTCAAACCTCTTCTCAGTATTTATTATAGACACTTTTCATGAACTTCACTTTTAGCGTACCTCTACACCACTTTCATCGCCAATCAAATGTTTTAGTTACGTGAAGAGCTACAGGGATGTAATATAAAATGTTTAAATATCTGGGTTCCTTATCTCCTATAACAATGGTTCAACAGCAAACGACACTTTTAGGGTCAAGATGAATCTAAATCTGTTCCACATCACAATCATTTAAAAACATTTTTCACTTCTGTAAACATCTAACAATCACAATCGGAAATTCACCGAAATGTGTGGACCGATGTGGACCATGTTTCCTGTGATTCTCCAACTGGCCACTAGGATGCACTGGTGTACCCTGTAATGCATGAAAAAGCTCCTCACCAGCCAAACACACCCAGTAATTTCACCCATTACCACAACTCAATCATATATGGGCCCCTTGTGGTTTTTAGGTTATGGGATTTGTATTGTCAGCGTTTCTTTTTTTATCATTCGCACCTTTGAAGCTTTGATTTGATCGAGTAAAGTTTTGCTTTGACAGCCTGAACAGGTGACAGGCATCAACATGCTCCCATGGATTTCCGCTCCTATCTATCTATCTATCTATCTATCTATCTATCTATCTATCTATCTATCTATCTATCTATCTATCTATCTATCTATCTATCTATCTATCTATCTATCTATCTATCTATCTATCTATCTATCTATCTATCTATCCATCCATCCATCCATCCATCCATCTAAATCCAACCACCCCCTAGTCGTTGTCTTTTACTTACCAATTATAGCTGCAATGTAAATCTAGCAGGTCCCTCTCCACAATTAGTTAGTAGGTAAATGTTCGACAGTCGGCTGTCACTACTGTCAGTTTTCATGTGATTTTCTCTCGTTGAACTCGTGTAAAAGTATAAACTCTCTGTTTTGCTCTGAATGTGCTTTACTGTGCATTGGATTAAAATAGAATAATGTCTCTTGACAAGATTATTCTGCTAAATTAGGAGTGACATGCTTGAAAGGGTTGATGGTGTGGACATTTTCCTGTCTTTTGATACAATTATAGCTCAGAATGAGGGCAGAATTGTAATTAAACCACCTCTACAGATCCTCATTTGCACATCGTTACAACAAAAAAAATGACAAACGTTCTAAGCCTTATACGGTTTGTCACTGAGGATATGTTAGTATGAAAAAAAGAGATTTAAACTGCTGAATTTTAACCACCAGTTGCACCACTGACTCCTAAAAGCTGATGCTTTCAATTAGCAATCAGTGCT
>CAAKHC010013204.1:6998-22597 GCA_901007825.1 Macroramphosus scolopax
CAATTGTCTCTTATTGTTGCCGTGCAACAACGATGATGTTTGTAGAACAGCCACTCAAGAGTATATTATAGTCTGACACACACTTTTCGATCCCGGCGAAACAAGAATATATGAATTATTATTTAATCCAAAAAAAATAAAAATTCACAAAATTGACATTTTACATTATACGTATTTAGATTTATATGGTTAAAATATACATTAGAAATATCTACTTTTAAATAAACATGTATAAAAATGGGAAATAAAAACAAAATGTATTTTTGGAAAAGGAATTACAGAATGAATGTGCAGCAGTGACACCAGCCTGTGTTGGTACACGTAAACATGCCTGACACGAATACAGAAATACAAAAGTGTGCTGATAGGAATCTTCACACTCATATACGTACACTCACTAATCCTTTTACGAGGGGCACCAAGAACAAAGTGATGCAGTATAATATAACTGTCCTGCGTACAACAAATCAAATCAAAAAAATCAAAGAAAAAATTCATTATCAGGTTCAGTTTTTATTTTAGAGACCTGTTGATTTATTCTAATGATGATTTTGAATGCTGTAACTCGTTGAACGAACTGGGTTACACCGAAACATGTTTATCTTATTTTGTTAAATCGTTTTTCTGTAAATGGGAAGGAGAAAATATTAGCAATGAGCCTCTGAGTATTAAATGCACCTTTATAATTACAGCCTCCAAAATGAGCAGCAAAACAAATTAAGGAGTTCCCAGTTTGAATAAGAATTGAACATTAACATCCTCGCGAAGGGAGGATTTACTGCAGGGAACGTGTCTTAAACTGCGTTAGGTGTTCCTAATAAATTGGCGAGTGAGTGTAATTTATTCAGTTTGTCTGATCATTGGTAGACACACCCGAAGGAATTATCAACAACAATTCAATACAACAAGATGAGCCTGTCATTACAACCTATGAAAACAAACTCTTCAATGTTCTGTTGAGTAAATATAAATAAATATAGCCGTACATACCGGTATATGAACCACACGTGGACGCATCAAAACGTGATGTTCTCCTCTCCGGCCACAGTCAGACTACGACAATGAATGCATGAAAATGTTCCCCCCCTGCGGGTGTGTGTGATCAGCTGCACGTGAAGTCTGGAAACACTAACCTGTTGTTATCAGGGGAGCTCGGGAGTCTCCGTCAGCGCCCGCTCTCCATTCCGGCACACGATCCGATGATTCTGTCTTCAGGTGGAACACAACAACGTGACCTTCTAGACTTCAGCCTTCCTCACTTCATGACAGGAGAGAAGAAGCCTCTCCGCGGTGCTGATCTTCCGTCAGACCTCACCCTCTGCCGCTCCGCTGTTGTTGTCCTCGTCCGCGACGCGCCGCTCATCCCCCGCAGACACACAGGCAGGGATGTGGTGGTACCCCGTCGCTATTGGCAACCTGTTGCCATAGCAATCCTCCAGGTAGGTTATATACTGCAAGCAAATGGGGGAAAGGTGTGGCCATCGTGTGTTGCCTGCATTAATCACGAATGATGACACCCATTAAATCACCATTTATCAAAAGGGGACGTTTAGGTTTAATATGAAGGAAACATCAGCAACCAAAGACTGTTGGTCAATAATCTGCTGTCCTTTCATATTCTTAGGAAGGAACAAATCAATGCATTTTAATATGAATGTATAAAATACATACATAGATAAGTCCAATATGTATTTGACACCCAGTGTGAAATCCTGCAGCCTCCACAGACTTGATGAGCTGCAGTTTGGGGGATGAAGGTGTGATCGGCACCTCCAGCAGAAAACACTGATTCCTTCAGGTCATTGCTGTCTCAGTATGACAGACGCAGATCCCATCAGGGCTCTGTGGGGGGGTTGACAGCCCATGAAGGGGTCACAGAGTGACTGTGCAGAGCAGTTGGAGAAATCTGAGGATAACTAATAAGCTCAGTCAACTGTCAGCATCCAAGTGCTGCGCAGCGTCTCCACCTGGTGGAGGTCAGTAGGAACTGCAGGTGATGGAAGACACGCAGTGAAGCAACTTCAAATCCAGATGAAATATTTATCTGTAATAAGGTGTTTGTTTAAGCCGGTGATATAATTCTGAGCGCTACTGCAGAGAATCCAGGAGAGGATGTCTGATTTTTCCTCAAACACGTGTTCAAACTCCCCCAGTCATCTCTTTATCTCCGCCCGCAGACCTCAATGTAAATTAAGGCGCTTAGCTAAGGTGCCTTGAGTTCAGTCATGCAGTATTACCTTAAAGGGATAGTTAAACATTTTGGGAAATATGTTAATATATTCTTGCCAAAAGAATTATAATGTCAGATTTATAGAACCCTTCAATCAGTCAACATGCCAGGTGAGTTTTCTCACGTCTAAAGTTTGGTAAATTCTAGTCATAATCCGATAGGGGCAATAGGTAGAATATAAAACATCAATTATGTCATATTTCTTAAGACCAACCTTCATCTCTCATGTCTGTCCATTCATTAGGAAACTTACCAACACCTCCAAAACTCAATTATTTGTGTAATGTGTACAAAAAACAAAGTGAAGGAACAGTTGCAGGAGATATGTGCAACTTTCTGCTGCCAGTGGAAACTTTAAAGCGGCTGTCGGCTGATTCCGTTATGGGTGGATAGTCGAGCATTGAATCCATCATCTTACTCTCTGCATGAGAGTGAACAAGGTGTTAAACTTGTAGTCATTAATGTAAGGGACATTTTACCTCTTAAATGTCCTTATTGCATATATAGTAAACCTTTATTTTACTAAGAAAAGGACAGTTTAGTGGATTAAAACAGGGATTTTATTCTCTTTCATAGAGAAGAGGAGTGTGAACCCCACATGCAATAAAAATGTAAATCCTTTTCAGTCTCTTTTAATGTGTCTGCTGTTTCATTTCTGTCGGATTCATTTCAAACAACCGAATGTTTTTACTTCTGTTTGCATGAAATCTGCTTTCACGACAATTTCAGAATGAGGTGCAAAAGTTTAGAAAAAGTATTGTCAGCTTAAAATCCTGCTTTGTTACCCTGTTGTGAACTTATCAGTGCCACGTCTGCCGGTAACAATGACGAACTGTTCAGACTCGGTGCAAAAAGTATAGTAGAATGTACACAACATGGCGATGAAAGCCTGGGTGTGCTGCTGCCGATTGGACGGCTGTGACAGCAGCAGGAGCCGATTGGTTCCTGCTGCTGCTGTGTCAGTCTCCCAGTCCTCAGCTCAGGCTTCTGAAGACAGAGGAAAGTGAGGGACTATTTTTGCACAATTTCACCATTAAAACGAGGTCACACAGACTGTGAGACCTTTATATTGACATATACATATGTTTTTGTGTATTATTACATTATATTATATTATATTCAGCATGTAGTCATCACATTTCATACTGAAACAAGCTCACGTGTGCACGACTTTACACACTCGTGCACATACGTGACTCTGCAAGGTGAAGGTCAGACAATCAGATGAAGTTATGCATCATGGCAAGTGGAGGAGAACTTAAGTCATTTGGATTAAATATCTTAGACTCCAGATTATCTCAACAGTAGCTCACGTTAAATCATTTCTTTATATCCAATCTTTTCTTTTGTTATGGAGACATTGTTTGATATTTTAGGTAATTTCTATACATCACTCTAAAGCCAAGAACTGACGTCGAGACTTTGGGAGTTGAGGTGCAGCTTTAATTTATAACCTATAATACAACCAGCCACCAGGGGGAGATCAAGCTCTCAAGTTGTCCATCACTACATCCCGTATGTCTCTGCTGCATCTTCAAGAACTGTCTTCATGTTCATGTGAGGATCCACAGACGACTCATCTCAGATGAAGAGATTAACACACTTTGAGTAAATGTGTAAAGGCTGTGAGGCGGATTGTGTCCGTTTCTCAGACGTCACGCGTTAAAGTCCAGGACACTTGAAGTGTATTAAACGAAAAGAGCAAGTGTATAAATAGCACCGGTGGGATTTGCAGGAGCCACGAGGCCGGCTGCGGTGGAGAGAAGAGAACATGAAGCAGACTTTGATCTAGAAATCCTAATGAAGACAGACAGATCGACACACTGTAAAACTCATAAACTAATGAATAAGAAATAAAAAGACTTTTTGTCAAAAGCAAATCCAAAGATGATTGTCTCATGACTCCTACTACACTGGTAAGATAATCAGTGGCTGTGCTGCTTCCTGCCACACACTCTCCCTACTCGCATTCCTCTGTGAGATCTTGCGAAGGGTCGGCCGTATTAAGTTCCATCTCAAAGGGAGTGGAAGTGACGTCCTTCAGCAACGAGTCTGCGTTGATGAGTACTGTAGTGAGATTTGTTATTCTCCGCGTCTATGGAATGATCAATTCAAGCACTCCACCTGAAATGAATCCGTGATGAAGTGAGAGTGCTGAGGGTCCTTCAGGGAAACACCCTGTGTGTTAACGGACACACATACACACACTGCCTGCTTGGCTCCGTCATTGGACGCTGCACTTCTCCCATCTCAGACTCGTCTCCGGGAAGCTCCAACGTACATGCACACCCAGTTTAAATAGTGTCAGAGTGTCTGGTTTACCTCACGGTGAGGTGGAGACAGAGATTTATAGGATGAGTGATACATCCTTCCCTAGGTGACTGTTCTGTTGGTGCAACATGGTGATGGTCGGATGTAAGCATCCTCTCTGCTCTCATCCTTCAGTTCTCCAGAAGGAAGATCTTGTTGAAGCACCCACCTGAGCTTGTACCGTGAGCCCAGATGTCTTTGGCTTGAAGTCTGTTTCCTTTGTCTGGCTGCTGAAGGTTTGGATGCAGCTTTAAACACCAACCAGAAGAAGTGGAAGAGTGGGAAGTGGATATTGATCGAACGAAACTAACAGAAGGGGGATGGAAGTGGAGGTGTCAGTTGATGCTCCCAAGAACATCGGTTCATAATTACTCTTTAAAATGACCTAAATGGGAATCAAACAATTGTTTGGAATGACAGAATAAAAGCGACAATATGGGACAATATCGCTTCCAGGTGAGGAGTTCCAGAGTAAGATAGTTAACTCGATGAGTAGAGGCGCCGCCCTCTGGTACAGAAGCTGCTCCCTCGCAGTGACACAAGCATCCTTACAAATTCTACAAATTAGATAATAAATTTGTTTTCCTTCACACAAACATGCAAAACATCTCAGCTTCTCAAGTATGAGAATTTGTGGCAATTATTTATCATATACAATAATAAACTGAATATTCATGAGTTGCTTTCAGGACACAAGAAGACATTGAAGGATCAATTATTGAAGCCACATCCATGATGACTTTTCAAACAAATATTGACTGAACTTTGACATGAAACCCTGTCAGCCTGAGTAGACGCAGTAACTGCAACTCAACCAACGAGGCTAATGGGAGCTTCACTAACCTTCATGCACGTAAACATCACACATATTGTCATCTTGGCAGCATCAGAGAGGGAAAAAAAAACAAAAAACAGGCGCGTTGCCGAAACTCACAGCCAGCACACGATGCAGGAAGCGATGCCAGCAGCTCCACCGCTGCCAGCGCTGCTCATCACCACTCGATACCTCTCAACAGCTCAGTTACCCTTTTATTTCATAAATCCTACCTGGCCTGTGTAAAGGTGGCTGTGGATCAAGAGGAGAAACGGATCCTTGGACCCTCAAGACAGCGTAACCTGATACGGTCTCACGCTTGGAGAGGCCGTATCGTATTCTTAAGGTTGCCGGTTCGATCCCGGTGCACCTCCAGAGACTGGGACACAGTGTCCTTGAGAATGGTTTGTCCCACGTCTGGCCCACACAGAGTCTCGGCAGACACAGCCATGAAATTCTCAGAAAAAGAGACAGAATCCTGATTGGGGTCAAAGTCAGACACATTCAGTTTTAGACTCTGGCAGAGATGATGGAGAGATGGTGTCAGCTTCAGGCCGGGACAGAGAGACACATTTAGGAAAATGCTTAGAGGACAAATTGAGGCTAAAGCACAGTAAGACAAGTATGCTCAGGGACACCGTACCTGAAGGGACCCAGTAGCTGGAGACGAAGGGATGAGCAGACTGTGCAACTAATAGAATTGTTGTGGCTGAAAGGGAACGTTGGGACTGGGAGACAGAAGAAGGTTAGTCAACCGGGAGGCAGAGGGCAGAGCGGCTGGCAGAGCTGCAGGGGGACGGGCATTGTATAAAAGAAGCTGCTGCAGAGAAGCAGATAAGATGGTTGACAATAAAAAAGAGAGAGTAATTGACCAGGGAGCAGTGCGGCTGGTTAATGAGCAAGTAGTGTGCACATCCAACTGGGGAAGCGAGCAGTGGAAGGAGGGGAGTCCTCCGGGGGCGGCCGGCGGAGGAGAATTGGAAGTGCTACGCAGCAGAGCACCACAGAGGATATACAGGGACACAAGGGGGGCTTATGTGATGTGAACCCTGGAAGATGACAGGCAGAGATGCTGTAAACGAAGCCTGCTGCTATCTGCCAGTGGATCAGAATTATATGAATATCCCGTGTGGTATCTTTCCCTCTGAACCTCCTCAGTTCAATAACCTAAGTAATTTCTTGAACATACTTCCAACAACAACACCCAGTTTTCTAATATAAAAATGTGTTTTTTATTTAAGAATCCATGGAAACAATAACATGGAACATTTTGGTGAATTAGAGGATGAGTCAGGGAGTTAGTTAAGCACGGATTATGTTATTCTCATTATGAAAGGAGCGATCTGGGCATGTTGAATTACTTTGTGGTCAGAAACAAGAGACGTTCGTTGGCAAAATAAGTGCAAATGAAGGATTTTACTAGTTAAATATGCAAAGGAGACTACACATGTACTCGTCACTCAATGCCAACAGTCCCCTCTTCTTCTCTCTGAAACTCCACTCGTGAAACTATCTCACGTCTGGATATATTTGCAAGAGATCTATGCAGTATATTTTTCTTAAAGGCCTATTTGGCATTTCCTGAGATTAATGATGAGAAGGACATTCTTGTGACGGACAGACTCGGAGAGCGTGCAACTCCACCAAATCTAATGAATGCGGTTGTCCGCTCTGTTGAACGTATCTGCCTCAAAACCTTCTGCGGTCCTCCTTGGCCCGTGACACAACCCCCCCATCAGCATAGTAGTGTTTGCATCATCCTGCTAAAAAAAACCAACCACAAGTGTAAATGAAGGATCTTTGCAAGTTGCATGACACAAGGTTCCACCCTTTAAGAAACACACAGCATGACATGCACATTCAATCCCTGTTAGTCCAGTCGCAATGACTGAAGTCTCGTCTTGTTTCGGTTCAAACTTTAAATGCAAATCCATCCTTGAGGATGGCAGACATGCACAAATTAAAATGTTTCTTTGCTCTCCACAATCTCCTCGTATTCCCCTGACAGGTGCCTGCGTACAGACATAAAACACAGTAGGCCAATAATAAGCATCCCTTTGTTTGATAAAGTGAACATGTTTTTCCGTCGTCTGAAATAGAAACATCATTATAGTAATGATAAGATAATGACTCGGGCCGACCTGCGGGAGTGGTTGATGGGTTTTGTCGAGAATGTCGAGGAAATGGGAAAAGAAATCCGACCGTTTCGCCAAGAGTCAAGTAACAGTTACACAACCCGGCATTTGCATATAAAGAAGGTTCACCTGGACGCAGCTCATATTCAACCTGAGTGCACTCATTTCTGGGGAAGGCTCAGAAGTCGTATATATCGGGACTGATGAGACAGTTCCTCGTGGCCTGTGGTCTTGCCCCCTTCGCACAACAGGCGCCTTTCATGTCGCACTGCTCTGCGTGCTGCCTTCTCAAATTAAATTTCTAATGAGAAAACACGTGAACCGTATAGTTCTCAAACTTCTTGCAACGCTGAAGTTCCCTGAGACTCTCTTGCAGGCAGATTCTTGCCCCAGTCAGCCATCATTGGTACAAAAAACACAGCTTATTGATTTCCTTGCTCTGGGCCTTTCCTCTGAAGGGCCACTTTGCTTGACACCTCTTCTCTTCTCAGCGGCTCGTCTTCATCGCTACTGTATAAACTCAATGGCACATCTTCCCCACAGCTTTAATTAATTGCTTTGTGCTTCCTTCAGCTCATCTGTTTCGGCAGCCTAATTGCTGGCAGAAAGCGTCTCTGCTAATCCAATTCAGAGCCCCAAATAATCTCAAGGAGCGTCTCAGGCATTATTGAGTATTTGTCGGAACCTGCAGGCCTAATTGCTATTGCTTGTATATTTCACTCATCTGATCCGAGAACAGAATATCTTCTTCTCTTTGAGGTTTAGTTATCCTTCATTTCAGCTCTACTGTACGCCGCGCTGACTAAGTGAAAGTGCTTCTGCTCTCTTTATACGGCCCGTAGAAAATGTAAGGAGGCAGCATTTTGAATATTACTGGACATTTCATCACTTTTGGACAAAGCGCCTTAAATTTCATCAACTAGTGAACCAACTGTGCAGGAGAGGCTTCATCAGATAAAAAAAAAAAGTAGACTCTCTGGAATTTAGATTATTTTAAGAGGAGTAAGAAGAAGGGCTATTTCAAGTAAGGTCCAGTTTTAGCCTCTCCGAGACTCTTTTTCGTTCATCTTTGTATTCATTTTAGAAACAAATCCTATTTCTAGGAAATAAAACAAGCATTTATAGTAGTTAAACAGATTATTAAATTCCATTTGCAGAGCACTGTGATGGTGACATTCCTTTGCATCTTTAGCGGAGATGAAAGTAAGACGTGTTGAATTGACAAGCGACTGCTTGGAGACGTCCTGCACCACCAGCCAGCGGCCACAGGGTGTCAGTGTGCAGCTGCGAATCCGCCACAAGACAACCCGACCACCTCAAACCAGTAGCTGTCAACTGAGACATCCAGTGTGTTTGAAGAATTAACGACTGTGGTTCGACATTGTTTGGATGAGAGTCTGGGGGCGTGCAGAACAAACAGACTGTACACAGTAAGCAGAGAAAGCAGTCGCTGATGAGCTTTGGTCAAGTGGACAAATGTTTAATCTACTAAAGTGGCTGTTTGCAAAACTAGTTGCCCCCCCTCACCTAACTGGAGGCTGCAGAAAATCTAATTACACTATATCTTAAGCTGTCTAGTCCGTGCATTGTTTCTATGGGATGTTACATCATCTCTGACTTCTGCCCTTGTGAGCACAAATTCACAGCCTCCTCTCTTTAGTTCATAAAACGCCTCGATGCCTTTGTCTTCATCTAGTTGTTTACTGTGCAAATGGAAGGCACCAGAAGCCCCTTTCAAAGGCTGCGATCGGTCCACGGGCACTTTGGAGGCTAATTAGCCGGATTAACTAACCTTCTGATTGCCACAACAAGTTCTTTTGTGTCACATCATTTGAATTAATGAGGCAGACGAATGAGAAACCTGAACTGATGAAAATGGAGTGAGAAGGGAGGATTCTCTTGTCACAGAGTGATGAGCATGCAACATTTTCCTTTTAGGGTTTATTGTCTGCTGGAAGCTTCTGTCACGACTTCCAGTAAGTCTTCAGTCAATTCCTGACATTGAAGGTGTAGCCAACCCCTCGTGTCCTGCAGTGACCCTGGGTTGCAGTAGCGAGCTTGGATCTGGTCAGTTTGCATGTTTTGTACCCTTAAAAAAGATTATTCTCTCTTCAGCTACATGGGTAAGAAGTGGGATGGCTTGGTGTGAAGCCAGCGGAGGCAGGACAAGTGTCAGGTACCCACGAGATGGGTGAAGCAGGAGTGTGGGGGTCACCCTGCGGTAGGAGAAGTATGGGGGGTGGTGATGGATGTGAATGGGCGGTCCTGAAGGGGCGTTACAATGCTTGAGTATGCACTCTGACTGCCATAGCAATGAGCTTAGATCTTTGGCATTGAGGTCACTTTGATTGCATGTTTTGTACCTCGGAGACCTCTGGGACCCGGGTGGAGTGACTGCTCTCTCCCTTGGCTACATCATTATGTATATAAGCTACTGTTGCTTTTTGACTAGTTTGCCTTCAAGGTCCAAAGCTGCAGTTACGGTTCAACACGGACCAGGGACAGGAACCAAATCATACCGCTGTTGCTAAGCTAAACTGTGCTGATTTAAACACAGATTCTTTGTCTTACTCTGCGTCAGCTCGGCTCTGCTGTCGGTAGACAACGTGATTGGACTCAGTATGTTCTCAACTAAACAGCGTTAACATGCGTAAACCTTAACATTCTACAAATATGTCACATTTCTACACCGTCTCATGGTATCACATTCTCCAGTTTGTGTCCTGCTATGATAGGAATCTCTAATTTTGCGTCACCATAACACCCTCTCATTTAATCTAAACTGAAAATACAAAGCGCTGCCAGTGCACAGTGCCATGTGCTGAACACAAACTAATACGGATGATGTGATATCCATGTAGAAACCCCCACGTGGCAGCGACATGAGTCCATGAAGCTGACTGTTGATTCATCGTACAATAAACCAGATGGGTGGTGAAGGGAGGAATCAATGAGGTGAGTCCTCCAGATCAATCCTGCTGTTGCGCTCATGGCTTCCATTTTCTCCACACAACCCAAAACTCATTTAGGATGACAAAGACAGAACATGGGGCCGCCTGCAGAAAGAAATCTGCATTCCTCAGAACTGTCATCTCTTCCATCTCACGCTGACAGTAATGATCCTGAGACGCCGCCATTTTGGGACATGCAATTTAAAAGAAAAGAAGGAAGGAGAGATGTCTCGCTGAGGAGAGAGAGAGGAGGAGGAGGAGGAGAAGGAGGTGGGGTGCTCTGAATCATTAGTTCAGTGGGAGAACTGCTGTTCCAAGACTAATTGAACATCAGCAGGAGCCACGGGCGGGTCGGCCTCAAAGCTGCTGTCGTCAGCAGGAGCAGGTGGGCGGCGTTGAGAGGTGAGCTGTGCACAAAAAGAATGGAAGCCTCGACTGTAAAGGTTCGAACATCAATGAATCACCTGAGAGAAGTTTGGGAATATTCAGTTCTTTTATTCCATCCATCCATGGTCCTGTGTCGGGTGGCTGGGAGCTTGAACCAATCCCATTGGACGGGAGGCGGGGCCACCTTGGATTGGAGGCCAGTCAATCACAGAGACACACAATCATTCACACCTGTGGGCAATTTAGAGTCTCCAATTACCTAATTGCATGTTTTTAGTCAGTCGTAGGAAACCGGAGAACCCGGAGGAAACCCATACAGAAGAGATGTGGTCAGAACAAGTTAAATGTAATATAGGACACGTTATTAAAGCATAACAATTGTTAAATGGGTTGAAACGTACCTTTAGTAACAAAAAACAGGCTTTTTAATTAGCTAGTTCTGTCACATTCGCTGGCCAGGCAGTCATTTTGGAAATGATGTCATGGGTACAGAAATTCACACATTGTCACATGACTGCAGCAGGATGTTCAGTCGATGTCACTCAGGGACTTCAGGAGTTAAAGTCAAGAATAAAGCTGGATGAGGAACTTTCCAGAACATTTAAAGGGTTTGTGGGTTCTTATATTTGGCCATTGTCACACTGCTGCTGTGTTACAGACTAAAGAGTCGCTGTAATCTGAAGGGTCAATCTCTTACACGTTTTAATCTCTTCTTTGCTCTCCAACATCAGTGCAGCATCCTGATTTTTATTCCTCACTTATGGATGACCTTTCTCTCGCTGACATTCAAGTCACATAAACAATTAACTTTTGACCTGCAGAGTAATCAGCTCTGCTGCCGCTCTACTCAAGAGACAGAGAACTCTGAAAGGGACAATTTCCCTCTTTCCTTGAAGGAAGTCGGCAGAAACTGTCATCTCATCGTCTCTCAGCGATTAGAAACAGAGTTGAGAGGGAAACTGTGAATCTATGTGAAAAGATATAACCTCAAGAGGAAACCAGATTGGAGATTGTGATGGTAAATATTAGAAGCTTTGTTAAATTATGAATCAGAATAAAGAAAGCATGTGACTGCGAGACGTTTGATATCTCAGACAGTCTTATCTGAGAGAGAGAGAGAGAGAGAGAGAGAGAGAGAGAGAGAGAGAGCTCTGATGTACCTCCTGTGTTGAGTGAGGTGGAGCAGAACATTCAGTCCACATGGCAGCTGACATTAGAAAGATGTTCTGTTGCTTCTAACTTTCTTTCTGACTGACTCTGAAGTATCAGGAAACATTAAATAGACCTTTAGTCTCAGGACATCAGAGAAGCAATAAATGAAAAATCAATGACAGTCAACATTGATTCGACAGAGAGTTCAACATGGGGTTTGTGCAGTACGAAGGCCAACTTAATGACTTTCTACATAGAAGGTTGAGGCTCTAATGAAGAGAGATTTATACTTGAATGCAGGTCACACAGAATGTAATTCCAGTGTTTGTACCTTCAGCTAAGCATGAGGCATCTAACTGCCCTCTGCCTTTCACTTCCACTCTCTTTAAGGAGTCGCGAGCTGTGCTCTCTGGCCCGACTGGCCTCCGGCCTCCAGTTCATATTTTTATAATGATCAGCTTTCCAAGCATGAGGAATATGCTGGATATGAGATGCCAGCGTCTGTCTCCTCTTACCCATAAACCCCAGAGTTTTGGGTCGTTTGCTGTATTTGTTCTGGATTATCTTCTAACTGCCTCACAGCCTGCACTGCAGTTATCTTGTTAGCTCCACAGACACTGAAGTTTCATTTAGACTTTCTCTATGAAACATGGTAGAAGAATTCCAATAAATGCACGTTTGAACATCTAATATATGCATGTATAAATGAACGGATACTATGATATTATAAAACTGGATTTTACAATGTATGTTTAATGCACAGGTCCAAAGCTCAATTAATCACACTTCTGTAGTATAAATAAATGTTTGTACCAGTGCGTCTTCTCGCTGTAATAAGGGCCTGAACACCCACTCGTCTTCTTAGATACGATATAATCCGTCAGCCTGGAAAAACAATGTTTGCACGAGGTCAAACCGCCATTTAAACATAATATTTGTGCAGACGGTGAAGCTGTCTTAACGTATGCTCCAGCAGGCAGATGAGGAAGACGAGTGCAGTGGAGCAGTCTGAAATACTGAATCTCAACAAGACAATCTCCATGAACACGTCTTTAAAGACAACAGGTGAGAAAATAAAAAGCACTTCAGATTTACCAGGTGTGCTGAGGACAAAGGCGCCTTCGGTCCAAGGCTGAAGTGATTTCAACAAAACTGGCTGCTCCTCACTGAGCTGCTGTCAAGATGGAGAAGATCAGTTCACTGTCATGCAGCCACTTTGCCAACTGATTGGTCATTGAAAAAGGAGATATAATAATCTCTTACATCACCGTTGATATTAAGTATTTCCTGATGTAGACCAACATGATACAGTGTAAACCTGCTGCTTTGAGACCTCTTAGTATTTCACCCACTTTGCCTGATTGGTAATTCAGCCTTCAGCAGCATAAGACAGGAGCTGCAGGAGAGTTCAAATCTGTAGGAGAGTTCAGGAGCCGCCGGGAAAGTTCAGGACCTGTAGGAGAGTTCAGGACCTGCAGGAGAGTTTAGGAGCTGACAGTTCAGAATAGAAGCTCAGCTATCGTTCAGTAATACAAGAGACATTGTGTAAAACTAACAAGCCCATGAAGGTAATCAGCTGCTTCTCAGTGGCCGTTGCTCCTCCACTCAGCTCCATTAGACCAGTTCATAAGGACTGAACCTTGTGATGTTCCCGCACTGTGTATAAAGAGCTATTTCATGAAAATGTTATGAAAATGCAGCAAAGGCACATCAATTTGAGAACTGCATTAGCTTTCATTGAAGCCACTTCTGGGACAAAGAGGAACGAGTTATGTTGCTGGGTTGGGGCGACGGGGGAGGCGGCGGATGGACACCTTGTCACACTGTGCTGCAGCTTCGCGTGTTTCTCGTCAGTGTTTATGGAGCATTTGAAAGCCTCCAAAAGGTGCTGTGGTTTGTGGCCTGCAAGTCCTCCCCGAAACCCTCCGGGCGAGCTGCCAAGGCAGGCTTACATTTAAAATAAACAGCAGAGACACAGGGGAGGGAGAGTTATGGGGTTCCTGCTGCCGACTCTCTTCTCCAGGTTGTAAAATAACTCGTCCAGTATTTTATTTTTATCTGACTGATAAAGACTACATGAGCGATTTAACCAGTTTTTCTTTGGTTGTATGTCATGTAAATAGCCTCTGAAATATGTTTGTAAAGACAACAATTCCTTGTTTCGCTTCCGCATACTGACGTAAAGGAGCAGCATTTATCAAGTGATCCAACTGTGTCCTGGTGGGGAATCTGGTCCAATGTAACTATTCGTCTAGACACATGTTTCCTCTGAGTGTTGTCGTCATCAGCCAGCACCAGCAGCCTCATCCAGTCCGTCTGTGGGCGAACGGAAACAACCGTGCTGAGAGACTCGTCAGTGTGTCGTCCTGCAGGGCTAAAATACTGAGTGGTCTCTGATGTATGAAGTTTGTTTTTCATGGCCGTAATTGTCCTCAAAATCTGAAAAATGCTAATAAATGAGACTTGATTTCACTGACTCATCCCCCTGAATTACTTGACTTAATTGTAAGCGAGAGTTTTCAGTCGAGAGCCGTGATCGTGCTAAACCCTCTGCTGAGGTGTCGTTGTGTGTATGATGATGAATCTAAAGGCTCCGTGGAGTTGAAGTACTTCTCCATTTCAAATAGTTTTATTTCCATAGCACTTTACGAGGAAATTAAATGCTCCTCATCCTTTTGTTGGAGAGTCAGTTTATTCTGATGAAAAGGCTATTCATTGGATGGATCTGAAGGCCGAGCCCTCGCGGTACTCAACCCTCAACAGCAGCAGCCTCTTTAAATGAGAGAAATTAATCCTGCTGCGGTTCAAACACTGGAAACCGTCCTGATTGGACCGATATCAGGACATTACGAGGACAGACGGTTCGTTTGACTGTGATTGTGAATACAAGCACTTTAGAAAAGGCTGCAAAAATATGAGTGCTGCAGTTCAGTGTGCATCACATGATTTGCAGCACGCCATCGAAACAGAAGAAAACTTTCCAAAGAGGTTCACTATTTACAGCCAGTGGGTGAACAGTGATCACTGTTGCAGACGGCCCCTTTGAACAGTTCACACCGAGACACCAGGCGACTCGATTTAATGGCTTTTGTCAGCGAGTGCCTGAAAGCTGTCAGCGAATGGAAAACGTTGGGTAAATCATATTATGGCATTAAACTTGTTCACTAATTTACAGTTCACCTGAGAAAGTAGAGGCACCACGACTGAAGTAAATGTCCCAGACAGGCATCATGCTACATGTTTGCATTTGAATTCAGTGTATCCATCCCTCTGTTATACCACTTATCCTGTTGCAGGGTCGCTCGCGGGTACCAGGAGCCAATCATAGACGACATCGGGTGAAAGGCGGGAAACCATTCAGCAGGCCGACACACAAGAGAGAGACGGTCTGTTGACAATTTAGAGCCTCAGATTCACCTCTCTGCATGTTCCCGGTGTGTGGGAGGAAACCGAAGTACCTGGGGGACACTAGCGCAGGCGTGGCTCCCAGGTGGATTCGAACCCAGAACCCTCTCGCTGTGAGACGTTCACCACTGGGCCGCCGGGATTGAGTCTAATGAATTGAATCTACCGTCGCACACTTAGATGGACCTGGATGATTTTGATCCACGAGTATTTTC
>CAAKHC010013204.1:30754-47589 GCA_901007825.1 Macroramphosus scolopax
GGGGGGTGCAGGTGTTCCAAATAAGCAGAATTCAGCGGCTAATGAGAGCTTCGTGCGAGAAATGAAAATGGTAAATGGTGATGTCTAAATCAGGCTTAATGATAATGCGATTGTTCAGAATGATGATGATGATGATTGCTGTGTGCGTCTCAGGCCGACCAGTTCAATAATTAAATGTGCATTAGAGCGAATCCTTTCTCTCAAACGACACAATGATGAGGAAATTATTCTGATCAATGACTGAATTTTTGGAAACATGTGAAAGAGTTTATCCTGATCTGGAAAATCTTCTGGAAATACATCACACTGTTTCACATGTAAGAAAAATCTCTATTGTCTGAAAGATGGACGATGCAATTATCTCTTCACATGCATTTTTCAATTAATGCAATTAAACCTGACCCCAATCAGAATCCATCAAAAGCGATGACATTTTCACATTCTTGTACTAAAGTTTCTGAAGGATCTGATTGGGGTGGAGTGAGAGCTGTTAACATGATTAAAAGCTAATATGAATGTATTTAGAAGGTCAGACGGGTTCTTCCTCGCTGTCTGAATGTGTCTGGAGGAACATATGAAGAGAAATTACAAAGAAAGAGACTCGCTGGAGTTCAAAGAAATTTTAACACGCGAGGCAAAAAAGCAGAGATAAGTAAAAAATCTAAAGCTGCAGAAGACACCTGGCGCCATGGTAACCACACATCGCATCATACGAGAAGACAACTCACCTGCCTCGTGTCTATATGAGGCTTTAATCTGTCAGAGATCTCATTACAAACCAGGAGAGTAGATGCTAAAATTAGAATCTATTTCCCTCGTCCTGACGGATCTGCATGTACACAGTTTGTGGTCGACCGTCTTTAGTTGATTATTTAGGTCAGGATGTCTGAATTTATTTCTTTTTTAATGCTTCATTCTCTGTATTCTTGATGAGATGAGCTTGCAGGCGTATTCTCTCCTGTGTCTGTGATCCTCTCTGGATATAAAGCTTTGAATTGATCCTCCAAATTAACAACGTTTCAGCCATTTATTCTCCCGACTTATGACCGCATTAAAAAGTCATGAATCATAATTGCCTGTCCCAACGGGAGAGGAAATCAAAAGTTGATACCTCTTCTTAGACAGCTTCATGGTTTCACAAGTTTGTGGGTGGAATTTATCAGCGTTCTGGTGGCGGCGGCACTATTCTTACGAGTGGAGAAAGGCTTTCTGCCTCCTCTCACCCCCTCTCACTGCCTTGTACTGGGGAGTCATTCGCACCCTCTGGATTATCGAGTGCTCCCTCACTGTGGCCACCAGGGGTTCCTCCGGGCTGAGGGGTATAAGTCAAGTGGCACCGGAGGGGGTTGAACCGGGCAGCTGAGGTAAACGAGTCCGAAGCCTACGAGCGACCTGCTGCAACATGTTTTATAATCAGGCAGAGTGACTCAATCAGCGGGTAGGAGGAACATATGGTGCCGTCAGTCACATGGAAATGAATACCCAGAATCAAGACAGCACAGTCAGTAGCTAGGTGGCGCTGTCCGACTGCAGGAACTAAGAACTGTGATTTACATGTACAGAAACATCTTTCTGCTACCAAACCGTCACCTCAAACAGAGGTGATAATTAATGACGCTTTAAACTTGTTTCACAATTTCCCTTCAATGTTTACATGTGTGAGCTCGGAGTCGACGCTCCCCTCCGACATTGTCACATTATATTTCTGTGTCAACGCAACATGGGCTCAGCTCAGCGGAGGCTCAATATAGAGATACCCAAGTCTGCCAAGAAGTAGAAAGACAGATGGGCTGCATGAGTAGAGGCAAGGGAGGGAGAGGGGGAGAGGGATGGTGACAGCCAGGGGAAAACAGAGAGGAAGATGAAGGGACGGAATTCAACCTTGGTGACAAACTGCCGATGGAGAGGAGAGTGAATGTGAGAGGACTCAGAGATCCGAGAGACAGGAGCGAGAACAAAGGAAAAGAGCGAGGCTTTTAGCCAGAGAGCAAAGAAAAGGGAAAGATGGAGAAACAAACGAATGCATGTGCTAGTAGCAGATGTGAAGGAGGAGGATGTGGCAGGGTGAGAGACGGAGAGAGCGAGCGACAGACAGACGTGATGGGGTGACTGACAGACCGTCACTCGGCCGGGTTTTGAAGCCTGGCGCTCTGCGGCAGCTGTGATACGGATGGAGAACAACCCTCGCGCTCCTCCACGGCGCCGTAGGAGGAGAAGCACTCCATGATTGCATCCAGATTGTTAAAAATAGACAGGTTATGCAAACAGCATTGCCTGAGCCGGGTCTTACTAATTGGCAGTGTTTTTTTTTTGCAGAAGGCGGATAAAGTAAGCAAGTGTAGCTGTACTTTATTTTCTGTATGAATCTCAGAAGTAATAAGTTACAGCACGTGAGTGATAAAGACTAACTGATGTGCACCACCCTCCCTCAGTAACGACAAACCAAATCCATGTGTATCTGATGTATCCCGCTCTCGGTCTGTGGAGAGCAGCTGATGCGACCACGCGGCGCTTGTTGCATGCGGTGCAGCGAGTTACCGCCACGTATCCGTGTTTGCAGATCCATCCAACTGACAAACGAGTCGACGCTGAGTAAATATGAATCTCAGCTGCCTGTTTCTTGTTTTCAGAAACATGTTTAACTTTTCTCCTTTTGTGACCCCGATCCGGCCGCCATGTCGACAGCAGGAAACATTTGTCTCAGCTTCATGGCCACTTTCTGTTCATTTTTTGTAAAGACGATGTGGGCGGAGTCCGGCTCAGACCTCGGGGCCCAGCTTCTCTTTAAGTGAATGGCTGCCGTCTTCGCAAGCGTCCTGAATTGACTTAATTAACAATCCATCACCCACAAGCTTTCTCCATGACGCCAATTACCGGTAATCTGAACACTTTGAAGCTTCCTACTCGCTCAGTTATGAAAGAATTGTTCTTCGCTTCTTGCAGGACATTTAGAGCAAAAAAAAAAAATGGAATTTGAAATATTTCCAGGGATGATCGGCTACTTTGATTTCAGGCGACGTTTTCAAGGTCGGATGTGCAACGATTCTAACAGAGGAACTCTGATTCACTTCCCACTGTAGCAGACGTTTCTCTAGGGCTTGTTTAAATCCTTTGTAACCTGTAGAACAACTTGTGTTCTATTTTTTGCGCATCAATTAATGACGTTCAAGAATAGCACTAATTAGTTTCTGCTTCTTCAAGCTCACACGTGCATGTAATTGTTCCCTTAATGGCTACTTCATCCCAAAACGGCCCCGGGCTTTGTTTCGTCGGGGAACATTATTCACCACCGCCCCTTAATGCCCAAGATTTAATTGTTCGCACTTAAGAAACATAATTTAACTCTTGCAAGTGAGACTGAAGATGGGAGCAGCTCTGCCTCACTGCTGGGAGCTTTAAGACCGGATGTCTGATGGACCTGGTTAGTGATCACGCGTGACTGAGTGCGTCAGTGTACATAAACACACATACTGAGTACATGTGCAGGTTTCTGGCTGCTGACTGACTGAATTCAATCACTTGTTATTAGGAATTTGCATAATATTCCACCTCAGTGCTCAGCCAATTGGACGCCGTCAAATGTATGTGAGGTGATATGGTGTAAGTAATGAGAGGTGCGTTTCATTCCAGGTGTGCCGATGCACACAGGGCAGAGATCTCATTACAGTTCTGATTGAATGCAGGTAAATTAAGTTTGCATCTGGTGGTCGAGACCACGCCGTCTGTATGGAGCCCTGCAAAGCTTACACCTGAGCTCTGAAGGGAAAGTCAAGCAGCAGAGTGCACAAGTTTGGTTCAAAGGGTTCAATTCACTGGAATAACAATGTTTTCTCACTGCATACAGATAGATTTAGTTTGGTCCCTCAGGGTTTTAAGATATCTGAATATCTATATATACACATATATATGATCCTGTTACTCTGCAGAATGTTACGTTATCCTCACTGTGAACAGTTTTCATTGAAGAAAAGGTTCCAATGAAAATATAAACATTTGTGTGTTTGAATTTTCTCAGGAGGAGGCGACCTTCTCCAAGAATCACAACAATCCAAACAGAACTGACACCATCTGCATGGACACACAAACCTGATTAACATGTAAGAATGTAGTAAACCAGGCAGAGCACATGCAAGTGATCCTTTTCTTCTGTTACATGCAGTGGCATTCAAAATAAGAGTTGTTTAGTAGCTGGTAAAGCAAACATGGTTCCAGTGCAAGAATGGAAGAATCTTCGCTTTACCTACCGACTTAAAGAGACAGTGCACGCCAAAGTCTTTTAAAATTGTATCTTACAAACTGATCGAACACACATGGAGAGG
Organism: Macroramphosus scolopax; assembly: GCA_901007825.1. Taxonomy (NCBI): domain Eukaryota; kingdom Metazoa; phylum Chordata; class Actinopteri; order Syngnathiformes; family Centriscidae; genus Macroramphosus; species Macroramphosus scolopax. The sequence goes on from CAAKHC010013204.1 coordinate 35,074, forward strand.
AAACTCTCGGTCTGAAGAACTTCACTGTGTTTCTGCAGTGCTGTCTTTGGAGTGAACTGCGACTTTAAGAGATGGAGAAACTGCTCGCAGACACACCTGCGCTCAGTTTAAACCATCGGCTGTGAAAACCAGAAAGACAGGTCATAAAAAAAGAGGGTCAGTGAGGGAGGATTCAACAAAGGAGGCAGGTACAGCTAAAGGGTTAGTCCAAGTGAAAACAGAAAGGAAAGCAGGCAGGTAGGGGGGAGGAAGACTCCCCAGAGGTCAGTGAGGTGGATTAGAGGGTAAGGGGTTAGGGTTAAAGCCAAGGGTGGATTAGCTCACTGCGGGCCCCGCTGATCGCCGTCACACTGAGCTGAACACTAATAGTGGAATAGAAACGCCATTAAAAGTGAAGCATGTGTAATGCCTTAAAGGTTGTGTGCTTTTGTATGATGTCACTCATAATGGCAGGAAAAGTGGCGGTGTGTTGAGCTGAAGGAAAAACGAGCGCGACCTTTAACGAGCGCCATTACAGCATGACGACGGCTCGGGGCGACCGGACCGGAGCTTACATACTTCTAAAGGCTGAAGTGGACATGTGCGCACATCTGTGTGTGTTCACGGGGGGAATAAAAACCGAATGAAACCTTCGGCAGTTTTATTTTAACCATCATAACGAGCGTGAGGTCGATGCGTAGCCATCTGACCTCATGAGGATCTGAAAGCATTTGAACGTTCGACTTCACATGCTGTTTGAAACATGAAGCTTTGGGGAGATCATTTCATTACCTGTAGAGAGTGAGAGCTCTGTTGTTTGTGAAGGTTAATAAAACACCCTCACTGCTTGGACGTATCTTTAGATATGAACTTGATATGGTCGTGGCTGAGGAGCAGATCATATGACAGTCAGTCAGTCAGAGTCACTGACTGGAGGATGCAGCCGCTGTCTGTTGCCATGGTCTTAACGAGTATAAATAACTCTTTTGGCATGGGTCCCCCCCCCACCCCCCAGGACGCTGGCCCTTCTTCTAGCAAAGGTTCAGCCTGAGTTCATTCCCTCCTGTGGTGTGTTAATGAGTTTGAAAACGCCTGCCACACTTGGCTCTATTATCAAGTCTCCCTGCGCCTGTCAGCTAAATTAGCTGTTTTAGTCTGTCCCACGCTGTTACAACTAAATGTGCACAAGAGTCACATAAAAGTTCAAATCACAATAAAGGAGGGGGGGGGCTGTCTGGTGGCGAGGTGGGTGTATTCCTCTGGCCTGATTCAGCTCTCGTGGAACCTGATGGCATTTTTGTAAATAGCAGCAGTTCAACAGGTTCCTGCTCCTGCGGTTAGTCGTCCCCAGTGTTTACACAAAGTAAAGCAGAGGGGCGTCTGGCTGCCGTTAAGAGAGGAGCAAACCTGGAAGGAGATCTAATCAAGGTGCATCACCTGCATTAGGTTAGATACACACGGATGGAGAACAAGCTGGACAACAGCTCTGTCAGAGGGTTTGGGAAGGATTATTGTGGGTGGAGAACAGAACAGAACACTAACATCTTCCTGCAAATGTTTTGGAATAAGATCCTTGTTAAGACATAAAGAGTTTCTGTGCACTGACACACTACAACAGCACTGTCATGTCTCTGAGCGAGGTTCGGATTTAGTGTCTGTTCATGTTTCTTTATCTTGCTGACAATAAATAATAATGAGATTTACAGTGAAATGAAAATATTTCAGTTTCGATGCAGAGTCGAAGTTGACGGAGGAGATCCGGCTGCAGCCGTCAGCCTGGTGGTTAGTCGGTGATCTAAGTGTTTGCTGGAGCAACTTACAGGATCCAGACTTTCACTCAGGTCAGCAGCCAGAATCCTGGCTTGTGCATCTCACTGCCTTTTCATTTTTAGGATTAAAGGCAAGTCATAAACTCCAATGAAGCTGCACTGATCTGCTCTGTTGTCATCTGGTGGCTGCAGTGTCTCTACAAGCAGATGTGGGGAGAAATTGACAGGAAGTGATTCTTTCCCTTCTGCCGGGTGAACCTGCTCAGCTCTCCTGATTGAACCGGCAGCAGAAACAGATTGCGTTGCTGTTTCTATTACACCTCCGTCCCTGCCCGACAGACCCGCTCAGGCACCTGCTGCTTATTTATTTGTTGCGGGCTTTTCTCATTTGAGTCGGAGTCGCTCGTCACTGCAGCATGCGAGTCCGTCTGCGTGATCGGAGGCCTCTTTAGCTCACGGAGGATTGATGGACTTCTGACGGAGCGAGAAACAAGGGAACTGCTTCGACCGGGCTTGTTCTTCAGGAACCACCTTCTATAACCCTAAGAGAGATGAGTTTACACACTTTTTGCATCTGCTTGACTTCCTCTTTCTGGATGCTCGTATGAGCAAATTAAAGACGTAAGGAGTAATTAGAGTCGAGCCTGTAAAGATCAATATGTAACTGCATAATTAAAAACTAGCTGGGACTTTATGGCATTTACTGGGGGAGTTTAATGGTGTAAACATGGTGCTGAGTACTAGACGACTGGAGGTTTGTGCTAATTAATGTACCCGAAGTTCTAATTACTGAATAAAGGAAACAAGATGAAAACATCCAGACGAACATGGAGTCAGGGAGACGAAATAATGGAGCCAGAAACACCAAACATGTTCTGGTTGTCTCGCATTAAAGTTCACCGCAATATATACGGGGCTGTTCGCAGATGTCCAATAGATTCAGACGGGGATGAAAGAAAACTAAAAACATGTCCGGCATTGTCGATTCTTTGAATTTTACGGCCACAGATTCCCACAAGCTCGTGAGTGTTGTGTGTTAAACATTAAACGCCTGACAGACTGACTGATTGTAACAGCAGTTGACGCATTACTTTTATTTATTTGTGGATTTTTAACAGAATGAAGTCAAACGGGAGAAAGCAGAGAACTGCAGTTCGTCTGGAAGTTTGACTGATTCTTTGTTTTGGACGAGAACATTATAAAGATTCAACCTGGCTTGTGTTTTGAGTCTTTTTCATTCACGGAATCTTTCAGAGTGTTGATGAGCTCAGTATAAGAGGAGGGAAGAGGAAGAAGAGGTTCGGACTCAGGCAACTCTTCTATTTGATTTGAGGTGTTAATTCGAGCCAATGAAATAATTGAATTACATTTAAATCAATAAAATGAAATGTATCGGCCATAGTTATGTATTGTTACAGGGAAGCAGGGAAGTGAGATCTGATCATGAGTGGTCACAGGAAATTCAGGTGAAGATACCAGGTGGGAGCTGACGTTCTTGAACCGGATCACCCGAGATGCATGTTAACGACACACATCCAACAGGTCTGAAGTGATTTGCAGCTAAGCAGCAAACTAGCTTTCAAGCCTGCAAACGTAAACTTGGTGGATCGGGACAGATGTGCGTTCTTGTTGGTACGCTAGATAAGGAGACTTTAACGGGAAAGCTAATCTGGGTTGTTGTTCGGAGTCTGGTTCAGTGTGACTGTCTGCTATAACGATTATAGACCTTAAAATTCTGAAAAGAAGATTAACAGAGTCGATGTGTTTGGTGCAGCAGACAAAATGAAAAACGCATTCCAGGCTGGAGCATTCAGATTCACATCTGCTCTGTTTGAGCACATCGTGATGTACGGCTGAACATGATGGGACAGCCTGATCATCTAATGTTCTCGACCATCTATATCGGTTTAGTGAATATTTCAGATCTTCTGCCATCTCGAGCACTTAACATCATTCCACGGTCAGTCAGTGAGTAGAACCAGCCTTGGAAACTAAGCATGGAGTCATTGAATACTGGGACTAATGAAGAGAAAGGATCAAAAAGATCTACTAGCAACGACGCTCATGCCTTTCACTATAGGTTGCTTTAACTACAGCGTTAAGTGTTAGTGAGCTAATGCAGGTGATATTTCACCCTGGATGAACAAATATTAGCATGCATGCCAGCACAGTTCTTCCACCGCCCGTCTTCTTCTTCTACTGGTCAGGACTCGTGTTCCCATCAACCATTTGCCTTCAATTATAATCAGAATTTGCAAAGACCAAATTCATTTGTTTTTGTAATATGAAACTTTGTCACCGCTGAGAGCCGTTGCTATGGAAACAGGTCTGATGACTGATTGGGTGCAGGCATGCGTGCTGGGAGATGTTCAACCAGAGTGAAACATCCGTTTTTATTAGTGGTCAGTCTTGGTTAGAAGTGTACAGCGAGGCGTTCGGGGCCCGGCAGTGCAATCCCCCTGCAGGTGAGCGTTCACTGAGGACAGACATCCCTCCCCCTTACCCTCCATCTCCACACTGATCGGCTCCGAGTCAGGTGACCCCTGTTCCCCCACGGAGGGGGGGGCATCTGGACCTGTACCTCTTTCAGGGTCACCTGCCTCCTTTGGGAATGCCGCCCCATGATAGGTTGTGCTGGCGCTTGTGGGTGTGGTCTTCCCTGTGGTTGTAGCGAAGGGGGGAGGTGGAGGAGGAGGAGGAGGAGGAGGGGGAGGGGGCAACAGAGTGAGTGATTAGTGAAATGTGAAACTTGAATTAGCCTGGAGAATCAACTTCAGAGGAATGAGGGTGAGTCCTGAGTGGAGAGACAAACCATCACCCGTTAACATAAATATGACAACATGATGAGCACACGGGGTCGACGTTAATTCATACGTCCACAATCCATCATTCACCCCCCCGCAGAGATACACAGAGTACTGCTAGTTGCACTGCAGCTGCTGAATATCCACATCCAGTCGGAGCACTGTGAAGTCTGTGAGGACACATCAGCGACTGGCCAGAGTCCTTCTGGCTGCTCTGACAAGAAATCAGTAGAATACTTAAAAGTACATTTTGTGACTCTTTCAACATCATAACAAAGAAATCTGGCAATTTTTTCCACTCAGCTTTTTGGCACCTTAACGCTATTAAACTGCAGTTCAAATACATTTGAATTGAATAGCATCAGCATTAAAGAGGTTTCAGTCACTCAGTAATCCACTCCTCCAGCTGATGTTACAGAAAAATCCCCCCTTCATTTCACACGGCCTTGAAAACTCCTGCGACTCCTCTGCTGAGCGTTTTCACAGATAACTGGGATAAAGTTCCCGGCGGCTGGCGAGGTCATGTTTTCCCTGTTTCCACTACCTCACCCGAGCTGTTTCACAGGAAATTACGTCACTGTGAGACAGACCAGCAAACGTTGGGAATCATTTCAAAACACCGGCTTTGTGTTATCAAGCACATTCATCTTGAGGACACACTCCGTGTCTGGATGTCTCTCTGGTGTCCTTTGGGTACCGTTAGCAGCATGCTACTGGCTTGAGCTCCTGCACTAATAAACCGGCCATAATGTTAGCATTCTGCAGATCTCACACCCACCCGGTCTCTCTCTCAGTATTAGCCAGTTGACAGCGTTCACCATGAATGAAGAGCCCCGTCAGTTCACCATCTGTGCCGGCCAAATTAAAATGGTACACAAGGGGGTGATTTGCAGCAGCTCCCTGGACAACAGCTCCAGGGCTTCATCCCAATTGTGTAATTGTGAGTGTGCATGCAGGACTGTATACTATGAAAGATACAACAGAGGTTTATTTGATTACATACACAAGCAGGCATTTGTCTGACGCCCTCCCCGCCACCGGGTATGATTGTTCGGGTGACAGGGAAGTGGAAGAAAGACAGCGTCCCTGCCTTTGGTGTGCTTTAGATGCAGGGAGTGGAGCCCCGCCTGACAACAGCTTTGTTCTGCATATGGGCTGTTTTATTGTCAGGGAAAGCTGATAATTGATCTTCAGTGCCGAGACTTAAAAGGCTTTTTGTTTGAATCAAATAAAGAAAACAGAGACGGAATCTGACTGCGTGTTGAGAACTTCAAACAGTGCAGTGAAGCACTGTGGTGGCGAGAGCCCCGTAGGATTAAACAGTAGGGTTGCTCATCAGGTCTTGCTACCAGCAGAGTGGTAATTTCTCCAGCAGGGAGGCTTGACACACTACTGAGGCATTGTGGGACCGTGGAGGTCCGGGCGGAAGCCTCTGGCAGACAAATTGGCCTCTGTTATGAGAGCTACAGGACGGATGGCTCTGCTGAGTCGTAATGGCCGACATCTTCCAGCGTGATGGGCTCAGTGTTGGTGCTAATCACTGTGTTGGATCAGCCGCCACCATCAGCTCCCCCGTGTCCCAATTTGTCCAGTGACAAAGGGGCCGCTCTTCGTTTGAGTGTTAATAACTTGAAAATAAAGTTCAGGCGTGTCGTGCAGACAAAAGTTGTCCAACAGCGATCTGATTGAAAGTGACTCGTTTTGAATGTTGCAGTGTTTGAAACATTTGTCCCAACACCACCTCCTCCATCTTATCGGAGCGCTAGCCAGCTTGGCGGCATTTCTATTTCTATTCTAGCCATGCCAGGGGCTGCGCTGTGTGGCTGGTGGGGGAGTAATGGGACGTGACAGGGATGATGATCCCTCTTGACACAGGGCATTAGGCAGCCGGGCTGGAATAGCTCCTGGTCCATCAGAGGACTGATGCTTCAGACAATGGCTGCAATGTTTAAGCTGTCACACTGGCTGCGAGGGAGACGTGGCAACGGCCGCTCAGCTGCCACAATAAAAGATTCGGAAACCTCCCAAGTTGATACGTGCACACACATTTACATTTCGTCAGCTGCTCCTCTCCAGACGAAGGAACGGTGACGGAGGAGGTGGAGGAAGTATTCGAAGAGAAATAAGTTCACTTTCAACACGATGAGAGGAGATGTTTCGAAGTCCGATCGGATACTCAGCTGTAGCTGCTGAATCTGAGTACTGAAGGCAACGATTCAGAACTATAACGATTGTAAGAGTTAACTTAAGAATGCAGGAAGAGGTCTCACTCTGTCGGCTGTGTTGGAGCTACAGAAACAGTCTCAGCGGGGAAGGTTCATTTCATCAGCTGCATTTGTGACATCATCACACATCAGAAGATCATCCAGCCACTTACAGAGCTCGCACTAATTAGGGAGATGAACCCCCGCCGGCAACGTTGGACATTTTAACTGGGAGAAGCTCGTTATGGACCTCCAGGCTCCATGATGATGTTTAATTGACTTCAGTTGTAGAGAGTCAAACATCGGACAGATTTTAAACAGACAGTTTATGAGGGAAATTAATGAAACGATTGACAGGATGAGGGGCTGAACCACTGGAGTAAGACCCAGGTCACAAAATAACAGCAAAACAAAACCCATGATGTGAGGAAGTAATTCCAGCTCCTGCAAGAATCAAACCAGCAGCAAGTTTCTCCTGCTTATATAAACCTGCTTGTGAGGGTCAGTGTGCTCGTGGTCAGTGGCGACCAGCTGAGGTGGGGCAATGCAAACATAAAGGCATGTCAACTGACCATACGCTGAGTCCAGCCCCGTGTTCTGCTTGCGGGTGGTTGCCAGGACATCTGCAGATCAGAAACACAAGAGACCATCAAGACGTTTGTAGCTATAGTTCATTAAGACTCATGGTTCCAGGCTAAGAACACTCTAATGGGAGACACTTCTGATAACGTCCCAGACTCATGTAAGAGAACTATAAACAACCCACTCTGTCTCACATAAAGAGCACATCAATGAGGGAAGAGTTAATTAATGTACAAGTATTGAGAACACTTCTCCAGCAGGGATTTGAGAATGGGGGCGTATGAACTGCTCCGTCAACATGAACTCGACAGTGGCCCTCGTTGAAATAAATACATTGTGATGCGCCGTTATAATTAGTTAGATGTGCCGTCTGCTTGCTATCAAGATCTGATCTGCAGTATTGTTTGACTGGTTTGTTTGTTTGACTGTCTGGATTATTGCAGCAACCTCGGGGGAGATTCGTGCTCTCAGATTCACTGTCAGCACATCCCTCTGCATCAAATACCGCCGCTGCCAGCTCGTCATAGAGCGACGTCTTACACCGATGCACAAGGATCCCTTCCTACATGTAGGACGCCCTCTGCTTTTGAGGAAGAATTTTTGCATAAGCAGGCAGGTTTGGAATGAATCTTTGCTGTCAATGGGAAAGACTCAACGTTGTAAACGATGATGTCACTGTCAATTTCAACAGTTATATTTTAACGCTATGGTTATGGTTCGCGATGGACAGCGGTTGCACCTCTCACCGGGCAACAGGAGCAGTTGCGTTAAAGGTAATTCATCGGGTCCCTTGTGCATCAGATGCAGACGTGCGTGACTACGTGACCGTATTAAACGAGTCTGGGTTGCAAAATCTACTTGGCAGATTTTGAACCTTGATGGAGGGGTGGAGGACGAGCCAAGAAAGAAGCCAAGAGTTCTGAAGCAGATCCGTTCAACATAAAAAACTGCTTTTTTCTTTTTTACACTGGAGTCTTTGCTCATTCAAATCGCTGCGTCCGTCTCACCGTGGCAGGTTTCAGGCTGCTGATCGAAGCCGTTCTCCACGTCCTGCTCAAACCCGCCCCTGAAGAGAGACACACAAACACAGACACACAAACACAAAAAGACCCATCAGTAAATCTGCATGAATCCATTTCACTGACTTTCCATTTCGAGCAGAGCATCTCGTCGTGTGTTTCCAGAATTGGTTTTACTGATGAGGGCCGTACACAGTCCAAGGAATGTCCTTTTGAGTGTTTGATAACTGTGTTTTGAGACCAGTCCTGGGTCCTGGAAGGGATAATCCACCCTCCTATTATCTCACAAGGTTGTATATCATCAATGTTGCCCAGCAGACTCCAGACTGTTGTGGGCGTCTCCACTCATCTGCCTTGCTGTCTCCTTACTTATCATTTCCTTTTGGCTGCACTGTATTTTAAAAACTGCTACCTACAGTTTGCCTCCTCTACAATGTTTGTCCCGCCGGATGGTTGTTCAATGTCAGTGAGAAATACTCCGTCTTTACTGTTGTGTGTGTGTGTGCATGATTTTTTCTGCCAAACAGAAGTTTAGGTGGAAGAACAAGATTCTGGGAAAGAGAGAGTCTGCCTCTTGCAGGAACATGGTGACTGAATCGTGAATCATATTCGTGCATTAACCATCAGTGGAAATGTATTGTGGTTAACTCGACATAAAAACTACTCTATAAACACGTCAAGTAAAGCTGTTCCTGCTGTTCTTAACTTAACTAATCCTCTAAATTTGCCTTTTCAACCCCGCCTCCAAGCCGACAAACCCAATCTGAAACGTATTGATTTTCTGCTGCTCTGATGAAAATGTGCCCACGATTGATACACTGTTCTCCCTCCAACAGACGCCGCCATCTCTCACCAGGAATCACAGCTCATCCTTGACGCATCCGCTCGCCGGCTAAAGTAATGAGATGGAGCAGACGTGCGGTGGAGCGGGAGACCTTCTAGCCGAGCGGGGCCTTTCGAATCGATGCCAACAGTCCTCCCACACGTTGTGATGAACCGCATGAAATAGACTCACACAAGTGTAATAAGTGTAACGCTCCACCATCGGCACGCAGACGCACTGCGAAACAAGCATGCATGCAAGAGCAACTCTCTAACAAAGCAATTAGTTCCTTATATAACACAAACAGCTCGCTCTGCGCGCACACACACGCAAACACACACACACAAACATAGCTCCATCAGCTCCGCAGAAATGAATCACCCTGATTTCTTCTGTGTTCATTCCAGCAGCAGTTCTGCCGTCACCTGTCAGGCTCGGAGACGAGTGTTTGTGGCGAGGAGGTACACATACACACACATTCAATTACACCCTCTTAAACTCAGTAGAAACACACGGCTCTCGTCTAGTTCCGTTTCCTGAGGGAGGAGGTCGTCGATGGAACACAGGAGGTGATTAAATACAATCAGAGACGCTGATGCTCCGTGTTCGTGAGCCGGGTGGAACGGTCTTTTTAAGTATTGTTACAGCTTGAGAGCGAGCTACACAGTTAACACCATACATGGTCCGATCACATCCACAGTTTGTTTTTTTTGGTATGAATCACAGATTTTTTTCTGTTAAGTTTATATTTAGGCTGTTTTCAAGCAGCGAGCCATTTTTGGCTTGTGACCTGTTAAAACAGGACGACATGCGCTCCGTCATCATCAGAGCTGCACGTCTAAAAAGGTTGTGATCAGTTCAAAGTGATAAGACCCTCCGAGACTCGTCTAGTTCTTAGAGGTTAAAACTATCCAGTAACTCACAAAACAAACAACTGAATAATGGATTCAACGTCTCAAAAGTATTGTAGGTTTACCAGAACGTGATAAACACAAGTCTCCTACGTCGTCCAGAAACAAGAGAGACACAACATGTCCTGCATTGAGAAACATTGAGGTGGGGCAGTGATGCCCTGAACAGACGGATCAGGGCGTGTCAGTGTGCAGCGCATCGCCTCCTTCTCCATCACCATAGCAACTGATGAAAACAGAGTTGCTCAGGAGAGACAAACAGTTGGGAAGCAGCTGTTCGGATGCAGGAACATTGCATGTATTCAACATGTATGTTTGTTTTAAAAAAAGAGGAAAAAACCTCCTCAAGTGAGCATAAAACTTTGATTGAGTTCTCTTGAAGGTCTTTGCCGTATTCAATACTTCAAAATGTGCATAGAAATATGTTGATGGAAACAGGGGCCATCTTTCAATGTGACAGACAAAGAGGTAAAAAGAGAAGGTCTCTCTCTCTCTCTCTCCCTCCATCCCCTCCGGACAAGCCACAAATCATTAAAATTTATACCACCTCTGAATAAGAGAGTGGAGGAGAGGAAGGCAGACTGGTAGTCCATGAAAAGAGACATGTGAGAGAGGAGGAAGTCCCGGGAGGTGGGAGACGTTTGAGTCGCTTCATCTCAAACTCTGTTGAGGCTCTTTCTGCTGCCAGATCCACATCAAGATCATCCTCTCACCCCCCTTCCCTTTCCCCGCTCCATTCATGAACCTCCTTTCACTGATATACTGAATATACATATATATAGAGAGAGAAGAGATCCCTGCTGCAGGTTTAAAATCTGATGTTACTTTAGAGCCACGGAGGCAGAACGCTTCACGAGAAGAAAAATGTAAATGAAAAACAGATGTTGTGCACTTTGGACTCAGACTGATAAAATTCAATCTCCCCCTCCTCCCACTCTTTTTTCTTTCTCCTCTCCCAGAATCTTTCACTTTATTGTCTCCCTCGTCTCCCTTTTCTTTACTCTCCTCTTGTTTCATTTGTTCCTCAGTCTGTCTGTCTGAATGTAGAATATTCTGGTTCTGGTCCATCGGTTTCCAGTGCGGCTCCTCCGTCCTGCACGCTAAACACTAGCTCATAAATCAAACCTCGGTGAGCAGCTCGTAGCGCCTCGCCAGCGTGAAGCCACATTGGCACTTCCTCTTCTTTCCATCACAAACAGGTCTTAATGTACTTGTGAGGACCTTCAGCGACTTACTGACCTCGAGAGAGGAGGGAAGAGAACTTGTGATATCTGAAGGATTAAAATATAAACAAGGGTTGAAGTTGTGGACGGAGACAGTCAGTCTGTCCACAATCTGAAGGCTTAACACAACAAGTAGGGGTTTTACTGAGGGTTGTGGAGGACTACTTCTTCTTCCTTACCACACCGTACTTTAATTGAGCTGCATCCACCATTGAGCTCACAGGATCGATTGATTTAAGATTCCACATATTAAAGTACGGAGGCCCATAAAGGCCATGAGATCAATTGTTTTTTTGAGATCTCAAGATATTTTTGTCAGATATTTTCCCAGATTAACTTGAGATCTGGAGAGAAGGAAACAATAATCTAGAGTATTAACAACATTCCTGTCGGAGGAGCAGGAGGATGTTGATGACTGGGTTACATATCTCTTCAATCACAGCCTGACCAGCTGAAATATCCTTCTGTTACTGATAACACACATCAGTGTGCCTCCTACAGTGTGACGGTAATGTAGAAAAACATTCGGCTTGATCACATGACGTCGTTATCTTGAGCTCTCTAATTAATGATGTCATTATCTTGGGAAAACAAAGTGGCAATCCAGACATTGTACTTGTCCTGCCTTCACTCGGAGAGATGTTTTGTTGTGGACGAAAGCGCTGCATTGATAAATGTCATTTACTTTTCCTGTGATAACGAGATAATTGGATGCGTTAACAAGAGAAAATTATCCAGGAAAACAACATTTGTTATTTCGGGATAATGACAACAATAACTCCTGAGAGAACAAATGAAATTAAAATGATAAATATGATTTATGAATGTGTGTGCCTTTAAAGGGCTTCTGCACAAAACAAAACAAAACGTCTGTGGCAGTGACGGCAGGAAAAATAAAATGTTTGAGTCGCCAGAAAAAGAGCAAATGCAATAATCTTTGTGCTCATTTTATACTTCAAGCGGTGCTCTTTCTCTGTGTGTGTATGTGTGTGTGTGTGTGTGTGTGTGTGTGTGTGTGTGTGTGTGTGAGGGGCAAGGTCAGTGTAGAGGGATGTCAGTCTGCTGATACTACACACACACACAGTTTTATAACGTACATGATGGTGAAAGAGAGAAAACAGGATGAACATCAACCACACAGGGACATGTAAAGTCCTTGACTGTCAGTAGGCACATAGGAGGAGAAAATAGTACCTTTAACT
>CAAKHC010013205.1:0-12664 GCA_901007825.1 Macroramphosus scolopax
AACCTGAGATGTCATCTTCATCATTTCTCATCAGGGGGCTTCCTGACAGCAAGAGCAACCTGTTGCAGTTCATCCAGGAGGTCCATGGACACTACCTCCACCAGAGGCCCTTACACACTCCCATTGTGGTGCACTGCAGGTGCGTGTGTCCGACAAAAGAGATCTTGCCTGTAGAAGTGGGATTATATCCACTTTGATTTGAAAAGACAGAAATCAGCATTATCAGACAGATCAGGGGCAAACAAAACAGCTCGACCTTTTCTGTCTGCATGCGTTATACTTGACACATTTACTATGTTTCAGTACATCACAAAGTATTATGTGTACAGTTATTGAAACTCATCAGTGGCATTAATTAACTGAGGAAACCCCTTCTGTCTCAGTTCGGGCGTTGGACGCACCGGCGTCTTCTGTCTGCTGTACGCAGCTCTGCAGGAGCTGGAGGCGGGAAACGGGATCCCAGACCTTCCACTTTTGGTGAAGAAGATGAGACAACAGAGGAAGAACATGCTGCAGGAGAAGGTCAGAAGCATAAGGAAATGTGATGTTGTCTTTGCTGTTCATATTTGATTAATATTTTAATAACTGCGAAGCACCAAATATGGATAGATGTTATTTCATAATACAGATCCATCAGTAAAGTTTCACCCTGACATTTGTAAATAACTCGATAAAGTTGACAAAACCCAATCGTGTTGACATTCGCCTCCTTCTGGTCTCCAGCTCCACCTGAAATTCTGCTATGAGGCAGTGTTGAAGCATGCGGAGCAGGTTCTTCAGAGACACGGCATCACAACAGGCACCTGCAGCAGGAACACCAGCTCTGCTGCCACGAAGGTGAGACGCTCCAGAACGTTGATGATTCTCTTCATTGGAACTCAGATTATCCAGAATACACAAAAACATCTGGAATAGATATTCGTTTATTATATATATATTTTTAAATACAATCTATCAGTTTTGAGCTTCTTAAACATGTTGAGGGAATTTCTACAAGGTCCACTTGGACTGGAGGATGAACTGGTTAGATTTTGGTTGTCCAGGTCGCTGACCTCAAATATGTCAAGCATTCATATGCTTGTTAACACAGATGTCATTGCTGGCTTCAGGGGCAGAATGTTCGAAATTCTTATTACGTTTCAGCCATGGAAGCAAACTGTGACTGGTTGGTGGAGGCATGCAGCCGTGAGGTGGTTCTTCTAGTTTATAATGTGATTGTTATTTACACCTGTGAAATGTAAATGACATCACAAAGGTTGTTAGAGTTCCTGGTATCTCCGATCTGTTCTATTATTTGCAGCAGAAGATAAGAGGCATGTATTCTTCTGTGAATGATGTTTTATTTGAACATTTCGTCTCTAATCTTTCTCCCCAGCCGTACTCTCGGCAGGAGTCCCAGCAGGACATCGTCCTCGGCGCCGACATGCCCATCAGCTCCATCCAAGCCACCATCGCCAAGCTCAGCATCCGGCCACCCAGCGCCACAGACCCAGTAATGGAGGCTGGTGTCCCCTTCAGCCCGGAGGAGCAGGTGGTCGCTGTTGTACCCCACCCGGAACCGCTGTGTGATGTCCAGACGCTCCAGGACCCCTGTCCCCCCACAGATCCTCATCTCTCCTCCTCCTCCAGCCCGCCTCTCTCGTCTCCTATTCATTCTCCACCACCGCCAAATGGCGTGGACGCCGTCTCCCCATCCACTTCACCTACTTCCAACCATCAGCCAGTCCCAGAGGCTGCACCTAGTGCTGATCCACCTGGCGCTGTTCCTTCTTCCCTGGAGCTTCTGGCCTCCCTGACACCTGAGGCCTTCTCCATGGAGGGAGGGGGCAAGGGGAAGCAACGGGTCACCAAGCAGAGCTTCCTGCAGCCAGCGGAGGGTCAGGGTCTCCACGGGACCCGGGGGGAAGAAGGTGACGACCCACTCGGTAGCCTGGACCCCCTGTGGACCCTCAACAAGCCCTGAGAGAAGTTAGCAGATTCTCACTTTCACCACCAGGCGTCACCGAAGACCTGTAGCTCTTTCTAATCCTGCTTTGAAGATAAAAACACTGAATCCTGGGAGTGTTGGGAGACAATGTAGTAGTACTGATAACCAAGACGTGCCTGGCGGCAGACGTAGGGATCCAGTTTGAAGTTGGGTGCATTCCCTGAAACACCAACAAGCTTCTCCATCACTGTTGGCTTGTGGGATCTGATCACCATGCACTCGTCTGTATCTGTACATTCCTTCTGTCGCTCTTTGCTGCTTTTCTCTCTATGCTTGTGATGGATGGAACTTCTTCTTCTGCACTTCCAGCAGCAGGTCTGGCCCCTCCCACCCCCTCACGAATCTCAGCATGCTCTCCACCTCTTATAGTCCTGTTCACAGTTGTCAACACCAGGCCTGTGATGGTTTTAATAACTGGAATAACGGATGTATGTTGGGTGGAGGTTTCGTAAAGACTCAACACTCCAAGTCAATCAGTGCGTGTAGCTCAGCTGCTGGTAACACAGAGCAGCAGACAAATCAGCACGTCTTAACAAGTTGATTATTTTTCTTTGTCTGTAACACTGTAAATATCTTAAATAAATTGAGTCTATTCTGGTGGCCCCTTCTGGGAAACTCTCACTAATCATGGATGTAAAAACACAATAAACCCAGTAGACAGCCTGTCGTTGTATCAAAGCCTCTTTATTTGAAAATTAGTACAAAGTATCGTGTTTTCTGTGTTATACAAAATAAGTTACTTTCACTAACAGCCCGCGCAGATTGCAGCCGGACAAAGAAAAGAAGGAAAGGGCAGAAACAGTTTGTGGATATGCAGATTTGTTGTTTTTTTTTTTGCTACATCTTCTTGATTTTCCTGACAAAGTTGTTCGAGAAAAGGATATTTAGGCAGCTGACGCGGGTTGATGTTCCCCACAAGGTTGTCTACGACAGGAAACACAAAGCTAATAAATAAAAAAAAACGGTCATGTTACAGATGTGGGACATCGTAGCTGAACAGGGACACATTTGGTTTGAGCGACCTCGTGGTTGTTAAGTCCCAGAGGAACCACAACTGTAAGCAGCCACAGTGCCCGAGTTCACCAACGCCGCAGGCATGAACTTGACTCGCAAGTCCAGCTGCATCCACGTTTTCTGTATGAGATGAAGTTCGCCAAAGTGCCTCGTTTGTGTGTGAGCGTGTGCATCAGAGGGGGTTCAGTAGTGCATTGAATTAGTGTTGCGATACTGTAAAAGGGTTTAGTTGCTGGATTTGTTTGTCACGTCTCCTGCAGCTACATTCAGCAGATGGTGGAGAAAATACATTCTTTATCTTGTAGGTGTCACTCAGGATAATCTTAAATCTGGACTGGAATATATACACATGTGTATATGTATATATTGGGAGCCAAATAAGTGTTTCAATATATTTGAACTTTTGATGTAAAGTCTCCATTTAATTAAACTGGTGCACCCAACACCTTTTTCAGTTCAATCTTAAATCCAAGTCTCAAACCAGTTGAGAATCTCTGAATATTAGATTTTTAAAGAAGACCCAGTCTTTGGGGCTGTTTTGTTTTCTCCAAACCAGACGTCTTTTTATCTCACTGCTGTCGTTCTTCACGGCTGTACAAAGATGCGAGCTTGAGCGATTGTAGCTTCTAATTTTCGGTACCTTGAGGTCCGCTGTTGGACAAAGTACAGTAAGTGTTGTCATTGTTTATGGCCAAAATGTAAAAGGTCGCAGTAAACAGTGATTTTAAAATGAAAAAAAAAATATCTGAAAAGGGCACAATTTCAGAAAAACAGTAGCCAATGTAAACATGGCGTTGGAGAACGACGGCCTGAGCGTGATGAAGTAGACAGGGGCCCCTTGAACAGCATCAGTAACCCCAGAATCAGAGGCCGAGGCCGGGGTAACAGTGGAACCGTTTCCCTCCGCAGCTCCACAACAATAAACACTTCAGTGTTTCCAGTTAAATATTACAAAGAATCAGTTTAACCCCGAAGCCCAACCCGTGACAAAAAACAATCCCCATGTTGCATTCACGTCACCATCTGCACGTTGTTATTACACTGAACAAAAATATAAATACAACACTTTTGTTTTTGCTCCCAGTTTTTATGAGCTGAAATCAAAGATCTTCAATTCCCATCTTCAACAGCTCTGGTTGACCTGATCCCTGCAGTCAGCATGCCGATTGCACGCTCCCTCAAAACCTGCGACCTCTGTGGCATCGTGCTGTGTGATAAGAGTGGCCTTTTATTTTGACCAGCCTGAAGCACACCTGTGCAATAATCTTGCTGTCTAATCAGCATCTTTTCATTTGCCACACCTGTGAGGTGGGTGGATCGCTCACTGACACAGATTTAGACTCATTTGTAAACAATAATTGAGAGGAAGAGGCTTGTTGTGTACATAGAAAAAGTCTTAGATCTTTGACTTCAGCTCATGAAAAATGGGAGCAAAATGAAGTGTGTTTATATTTTTGTTCGGTGTATATTAAGAGCCGGGATTAGCCGTTCATACACAAACTTGTATCGCTAATAAATAATAGATTTACACATATAAAAAAAGAAAGAAAAGCCCCCTCTGGAGGTTTACTCTGTACAGTAATCATCACGTCTTCCGATCACTTCATGCATAACCAGTTGATTTTTGTTCTCAGCAGTTTTGCCATAAAAAGGGCAGATTCATTCATTCAGCAACACGCACCCACACACACGCACATACACACACGCACACTTATGTATCAATCGCTCAGCTTATCCCATCAGGCCATAGTCGGGATAAGAGTTTGCTATGTCTGCACGTCGCTCTTGAGCGAACTATGCAGCAGGAATATCGAAAAATAAGAAGACCGTTCTGTCTCCCTCTCTGGGCAGGTGGGGAAGCTCCACCCATGTAAGCAGCATAAAGGGCAGAGCCACTAAACAAACACACACACAAAAGCACAAACTGGTGACGCTCGGATCCTCAGAAACATCCAGCTTTTTCTTGCTGAACAAACCCTTGTTAATGTCATTAAGGGACGCTCCTCTGATAGGACGCAGAACATTCAGTCCTCAGATTTCCATGTTAAACTCACTGCTATAAAAAAAGAAACAATAGTAGACAGATGGAGCGAGCATCCGCCCTCCTCGTGTGCATCTTAGTCCAGTTTCTCGAGCACCGAGGGCACGTACACCAGGCTCAGCTCGTTGCCGAAGTCGCAGATGATGGCGGCATTGTCGAGCACCAGCAGCTGCCGGACGCCCTGACCGTCGCTGCTCTGGCCCAGGTAGACGGTCTGCAGCAGGTCCCCAAAGTTCAGGTCCCAGAAGGAGACGCAGCCCTGGCCCCCCGTCACCAGCAGGGACTCTGAGATCACCCCCAGACTGGCCCCGCAGCCCACCTCCTGTTGACGACAGAGACGTTTCATTTACTCACCAGGCCGAGGGATCAACATTTACAGGACATAAGATAAGTTTCATTACTTTTCAACATCCTCTACTGTTTGGAGTTTTGACCTGAGATCATCGAGGTAGCGACTTTATAGTGTCTTTTAATCTAAAGGGTACTTGTAAATCCAGTGAGAAGTAATTTCTCAGACTTTCATACAATCTGACTTCTGTTTGCAACCAGTCAGTCGCCCCTTGCTGGCCATCAGAAGGATTGCAGGTTGTTGGCTTCACTTTTCAGACCAGAAGATCCGTCAACACATATAGTCTATGCTCACAACACAAACATGCTTCTTGTGATGAGGCCCTGGTTTGGGGAAACATTGATTTTAAGCTCATAGATGACTAAGAAGCAGCAGAACTTCAGTCCGTAGCTACGTGCTCGCTGAGGGTTGAATTTTAAAGTATAAACACAAGCGTACCTGCTGTATGGAGTAGAGCTTGATCCCCGTGCTGCGGTCCCAGATACAGATGAGGTCGTCCAGTCCCGAGCTGATAACACAAGACGTGGTGCAGACCAGCGAGGTGACATCGCCGCGGTGCCCGTAAACATGGCTGACCCGGCTGCCGGTCAGGACGTCCCACAGGCAGATGGCGCCATCCTGCCCGCCGCTCGCCAGAACCATCGTCTGAGGAGAAAGGAGACGCTGAGTTACAGAAAGACACTGATCGAGTGTAGTTGACCATAATCATGTATATAAAATAACAGAACAACTCTGACTGACATGTGACCACGGGAGTTAAACATGTTGGTGCACAGCAGGGAGAGTACAGTCTTATATTGAGACATGGAACTGTGTCCACCACTGACCTGGTCTATGTAAATGGCTGTGATCCCTCCAGAGTGACCCTGCAGGGTGAAGAGGCAGCACGAGTCCTCCAGACGATAAACCTGACAAATATACAACAAACCCTTTAATAAAACTACTTGTATGTTCGCTGGAATGACTCGTATGGCGACTGGAACATTCAATTTGAATGATATGCCATCATGGGACCGTCTTTACCCGGACAGTGTGGTCCTGGCTGCCGGTGACGACCCTCCCGGCGGCCGCTCGCAGTACCGTGATGGGCTTCTGGTGAGCGCACTGCACCGAGCGTGTGAGATGGCAGCTGATCACGTCCTCGCTGCTGTAACAGGGTGAGGGCGGCATGCTGCCTCGCCCGGAGGCGCCTGCAGGCAGACACAGGAGGACACAGTTTTATCTCATAAATCATCATGAATCTTTTTGATTGTTTGTTATCTTTATCTCAGAGGATGTGTCTGTGATGTTTCACCTCTGTACTGCAGCAGACCAAGAGGCTTGTTTATCTCCACGGTGAAGAAGTCTAGAGACCCGTTCAGCCGAGCCGCCACGATTCTGAGAAGCATGGAGATGAATCACGGTGCATGTTATATTCATGTGGACGTAGCTAGCAGGCTAATGTGCATGAGTAAATGTTTGGTTGAACAGGAGTCTACAGGCTTATCAAGTGAACTGCTATCGACGTCATCTCATGACGACATTATTATCCGTCCCATTCAACCCCACAACTCTGACCCATCAATCAACGAGCTCCACCACCCTGGAGGAAAACACCGTAGATATATAATGAATAAATTAATCCCGTGTATGTGTTTATGTGGTTCACCTGTTGTTGAGGAAGGCGAGAGCCGTGATCCCCGAGACGCCGTCTTCATTACTGCAGCGTAAAGATCCTTCCACCGCGTCCCACAGCTGAGAGCAGATAAGAACGGGTCATTTATCATCTATAATTCCCTGGCTGTCTAGTTAGAATTGCAGGTATCGTGTTACACACCTCGAGTTTCCCGCTGCTCCTCCCAGCAGCTATCAGGGACCCTCTCAGCTCCATGGCCCAGACCGAGCTGTCCCAGTCTGCCTTGCCCTGTGTCCCAGCTGTGGACGCCCTCTCATGGGTCACAGGGGCTGCTGCATCCCCTAAGCTCGGCCTCCTCTGGAGCTGAGCGCCTGAGGGTGGCGAGGATGAAGCTGAGGAGGTAGAGGGGTAGGTGGAGGGCGAAGGGGGCTCGTGCTCCATGTAGGCCCGCTCCACCAGCCCTCCAAAGTCAAAGCCTCCCCTGGGAGGGGTGACGAGGTGGCAGGGTGGCTGAAAGGTGAAGTTGGTGTCAATGAGTGGGGTGAGGTCGGGCTGGTCGGTGAATAGAGTTGGTCGGGCAGTGCGGCATCTCAGCGGGTAGCCCTCGTTCTCTGACAGGCCGTCGCCGTTGGTGGAGTGGTCGCGACCTTCAGAGCCGAAACACTCGGACTCTGCAGCAGAACTCAAGCTGTCCCAGCCGTCCCTCTGTTCCCAGCAGCCACTGCTGCTGCAGCGTCTCAGCCTGTGGAGACAAACAAGAGTGTCAGAACATTAATACAACAAAGATTTAAATAAATGTATGGAGAACCATAAAAACGTGTCAAATGACTCACCCGTGGTTTGGGATGACAGTCAGGCAGTCACCAGTCTGGGCGTCCCAAACCCGGATCTGTCCCGCCAGGCAACAGCTCGCCAGCAGCATCCCGTCACTGGCCAAACACTCGATGTCCTGCAAGACAGAAGCCCCGTTTAAATGTTTTCACATCACTCAGAGTGTCTTTAAGAGTATCTTCAGTCGTCTGGGTGAGTGTCCACCCTCACCATACTGTGGCCCCTCAGCAGCAGCGGTGAGATCTCACTAATGGGGGGCGAGTAGCCGTAATCGTCACAGGGCAGGTCCCCTCGGCGCCGCCGCCCGTGGGACACACCGTTCTGTCCGTAGTTTCGTGGGCACAGAACCCGGTAGAGACAGAACAGCAGCAGAACCAGCAGGACGCCTGCCGCCAGGCCCAAAGCTGCCACCCTGGATGGAAAGAGGGAAAAGAGAAGTGAAGTAGGGAGTCTTTGTTTTCCTCCACATTTAAAAAATTCTGATGATGTGGCAGGAAAGTTCGGACGAGATTCAGACAGCCACACCAACATGAACCAAATACTGATGTGAACAAACGTCAACCTGCGGCTAAGTATTCTCCTTTTATACGATTTATGAGACTGAAAGGCTGCAGGCCGTCCTGAAGTATTGCAACATGCATGAGCAGTGTTTTCTTATCTTATCTTTATTGTTGTTTTATCTCTATCACGTTTAACCACCTCCAGCGAGCAGGTTATTGTTTTGCATGCGTCTGTCTTGTCTGTCAGAGCTTCAGCGACCTCCTTGCAGCCTCAAACATGTCGTAACATGTCCACCTGGCAAAGCACAAAGCAGCATCTCTTCCCGCTTTACTCCCTGTTGTGGAATGTGGCGTCCCTGTGACGATGATACCTGCCACGCCAGTGTTACCTGCTCTTCTGGTCCTCCAGAACTAAAAACACACCTCATATACACTCGGCTAAAAATAACTTCTAATTCTGTTCTACATGTGGGGATACGGTTTCATCCAAACATGTAAAGTTCGTCCAACCTACAATCAGCCAGGTTCAGTCAAATGTCAAATAAGACAAAGAGAAGCTGCAGCATTTTCTTGTGACAGAAGTTGACGACACGCTGAAGACGTCCCTGAATGCCTCCGCGACTTCTCTAAGAGCAGCTGTCAATCACGACGTCACTTCCCCTCAAATAACCAATTAAAAGCATAAAAACAAACACTTGAACATACATCAGTGTGAGATTAGGACCTAAAATGACAGACAACATCTTTATCTGCTGTGTTCTTTTCCTTCTTTCGTTTGGCCCATGTCCCGTCGGCTAACACGGAGGGGGAGGCGGGATTTGAACTGGGGAGCTCTCAAGGCGTTCATCTCCTGAAACATCTACACTGCTGACGAGTAGTGACACCTTTAACTTTGTTGCAACCTACACTGACTCTGTCACAGTTTTATCTCGCTGACCTTCTTCTCGTGTCAGGGAGATCTGTGAAGGCCACCACACTGACCCGTCTTCAGCTGATAGCCTTCATATCTGCTGGCCAAGGATGAAACAACGATCTTGACTTTCGCGCTGGGTGACGACAAACCTCACTTACACAACACTGCAGTGGAAGCTTAACTCCAGGAGAGGGACGTTCAAGTCATCACACAACCTCAAAAGGAAAGTAAACAGTGTGACGAGTGTATTTCTATTCGGATCAATAAGTGCCTTCCTATCGGGAAACTTACTTCACAATAAGAGCGTCTATTAATTCATACCTTGAAGATGAACCGGGACGAAGCTGTCAGCACCTCTTATGCTTTCTAAACCCAAACTGAAGCTTTAGCAGACATCAAAGAATAAGTTGAAACCCCCAAATTAAAAACCAGGCAGCCAAGACTGGTGATGGGAGCTGATTGTAGCCTCTGTGACTGACGGCGGGACGCATGGAAGAGAAGGCAAACCAACTACACAAGAGGCTTGACAAGATAAATTCATCTTCCTTTCAAATGCAAACCGGTCGGTCAGTCTGGTCCAGCCAGCCAGAGTCAATAAAAAGTGACCTCTCCTTTCTTAGTTCTCCGTCACTGCAGGACATCAGGACCTTCATCCCATGGTGAGGATTCAATCCTCACCATGTTTGAAGCATCATTTGAATGACAGCCCGTTATTCATCTACTTCATCATCACTCAAAAGTCCTCTGACGTGTGAGAAGGAGACTGGTGCTTCTTTCATTCCTGAGCTGAGCGGGTGAAGGGAGGGAGGGAGGGAGAGAGAGAGAGGGAGAGCGGGAGACAGAGAGAGACAGAGAGACAGACAGAGAGACAGAGAGACAGAGAGACAGACAGAGAGAGAGAGAGACAGAGACAGAGAGAGAGACCTGTACCTACTGCTCGTCAATCAGTCAGTGTGGCCGTAGCTGTTAGCAGCAGTAACAAGATCAAGCATGAGCATGAAACATGTTACAGTAGTCACAATAGATGGTTTCAGTTCCTCTGATCATTGTCAGACTAACAGATTGGAAAGGCCAGCGTCCTGAATGCTACCCTGCTATCAGCAGAACAACCACACAATATTGTTTTAAATGTGTGTTAGTTACAAATGACCTTGGCCCTCAATCACCTTGAGCTCTGCTCTACTTTACAGCCACAGAAGGAGCTTAAATAAAAGGTTTCAATGTTCACCGTGCAATCAGTTCAATGACACCGGTGGGGAAGGTCAAGGACCCGCTAGCGCTCAGAGTCTCTGCACACCTTCTGATTAGACGCTACACGACTATCTTTTCCTTTTTCTGCTCCCCAAAAAACACGTTGCTAAAATAAGAACATAAGAAAGAGCCAGTGTGGAAGAGGTATGCTTTCATTTGAACCATCAAGGTCTAATTATAGTTATTAGAGGCTGTAAAACAATTCCAGGTGTAAAACTCGACTAGCAGCTGAGTGGTTTTATTGGCACTAGATAAACTCTAGAAACTGAACCTGCATTTGTATAACAGTCTTACATCTACAATGGTATTAAAAACATTAAAATTCACTGTCACACCACTAACCAGATGATTTAAAGTAACAGCTGCTTGCTACCAGGTTCCTTCTACGGGATGTATGTAAGCTTGTTTAGGTGTTGAAGCTAACTTATTGTCTTATGATGCACGGTAATGTTCTTATTTCTTCGTCATGCACATCCTGTAAGAACCAAGTGAGAAGAGGCTGGATGACTGGGTCACTTGACTGAAAGGGAGAATGTGTTTCAGTACTGACTTGTAGAGGGTAAGGTCCGTCTGCAGATCTGCAGAGACCTTGGGAATGGGTGGCGGTGGGTGTCTCGTGTCCTGAGGGTGGCGTGTCTCGACGGCTTCCTGCGGGCTCAAGTGAAGCGTGACGGGAATGACAGGAAGGATGCTAATGTACCTGAAAAGGACAGACAACAAAAGAGAGGATGTTCCCACACCTGTCACTTTACACGGAATCTAACAACAATGGAGGATGTGAGCAGTGCTAGATAATGAAAGGTAATAATAGCTGCGGGTGATGGTGATGTGCTGCTGCTTGTCAGTGCCTGACTCAAGAACTGTAATTACTGAGCCTGTTATTGGGTAAAGGTTATATTAGAGCCCTCAGACTTTCTTTCATTCTTCACTAGGAGATGACAGATAAGATACAAAAGTGTTATTCTATTTATAGGGATTAGTTAATCACATAATATAATGTCAGACAGCATGATTTAACTCAACTTAAGACTCTGAACACAAATGTAAATATAAACCAGACGAAACACCTTCAAGCTACTTCACGGAAATTAAAAGGTAATTAAGGGGTTAATGAAGGCAGATGTCATCTTTAACTGAAGTCAAGTTTATTACCATTCAACATAAAATGGACTAACGAATGGGAAAGACTTGCTCTGCTCACCTCTTTGCTAACGTGATGTTGTAGTAGCTGAAGAGCGAAGGCCAGTGTCTGAAGGAGAGTCTCCTCCATCCTTCCTCGTCCTCCGCCCCCCAGCTGATCTGGGGTACAGCAGGCGGTGGCTGGGGGAGAGGCTCCACCCTGGCTGAGCCATGGTGGCCCTGTGATTGGTTCTCGGGTAAGGGAGTTGGCTCTGGTGCGGCGTGGACGGTAAGGGTGCTGGTGGGGTCTCCTCCATGAAATACAGGGGCCACGCCCAGGTGAGGGGGCAGGCCACCTCCGCCCGGGTCTCCCAGAGGGCTTTGCTCAGACACCTGCGCAGCCAGGTAGGTGCGCAGCCCAGCCGGGTCGGTGTAGACGAGAATGCCGATCCAGATCACCGTGCCGACCTGTAAGTGAAGCAAACAATGGATAATGATCGGTCTTGTTTGTTTCGTTGTTCCTTTCAATGAATGTTTATGTTCCTTGAAGTGTTGGCTTGTCATAACATCAGCATGGTGATGAAACTCCAGATGGTTTTATAGTTCATTGTTTGGCTGTCCTGCTGCTCTCACAGTGAGTTTTCAGACAAGAACCCCACTGTTCACCGCCTGCTCAGCACCAAATGTCCAACTGACACAGTTTAGCGACCAGCTGGTGAACATAGTGGAGCATTTATCAGCTAAAACAGACACATTTCCATCAGGAGATGTCCGAGGTCTAAAAGAGGAAAGTGTGACTCGTGCTCTCACCATGATGATGCGCTGAGCCAGGCGAGTGCGAGCCAGGAAGTAGACCACACGCAGCCTCTTGGGCAGCCTCAGGTTCCTGAAGGCCGGCGTCTGCAGGGTGATGGTGTGAGGGGAAGGACGAGGCGGAGGAGGGACCTCACGGGTACGCAGTGGACCGGGCTTGGATGGAGGCAGCCCTGCCTCGGCTGGGAGGCGGCGGTTCAGGTCGGCCAGCTGGGGAGACAAAGCCATTAA
>CAAKHC010013206.1:0-20700 GCA_901007825.1 Macroramphosus scolopax
CTTCAGGTAGGGAGGCTGCTGTTTCATTAGAAAGAGGAAGACATCTAAACTCAGTGAACTACAGTTTCAACACACACACACACACACACACACACACACACACACACACACACACACACACACACACACACACACACACACACACACACACACACACACACACACACACACCCAGTATGGATTCATGGGACAGATTAAGTGACTCTTATGTAGCTTCCCTCTCATCTAGTAATCAACTGTTGAATATCAGAGAGCATTAAAACTGCTTTCAACTCCGCACCGGGTTGAATGTTACACCCTGCAATCTCTTTAGACAGACGACCCTAATCCCTTCGTACGCCGCGGTCCAGCTGTCCCTTACAGTTGTCTTATGGTATACACATCAACATGGATCACTTGACCTCTTGTGTGTTAACGGGGTAGAAAGTGTGTTTTATAACCAAGTATAATAATCATAACCCGCGTACAACCATCCATAGAGGTTTACAACCCACTCAAACATTCAACTATCAGAGCAGCTTTACAACCTGCTCTGATGTGGTTATTTTCCACTGATGTCATGATATTTAATGATTAGATGATGATTAGAGTAAAGGCACAGCAGCAGATATGTTGCTTTGTTACTGTCTGTTCTTCTTTGAGTCATTTTATGACCCTCAGTTGGTGGCTTGCTGACATGGACCTATAACAACTCATTAAATCAGTTATATTAATATATTTGGGATGTAAGATCTCAATGTGCAAACTAACTATTAACCAATATTGTTCTATAAAAAATTGCTTAAAAGCAGAGAGTTGAAGTCACAATAAATACATTACATTGATATACATAATCATCATTTTGTCTAAATTCCTCGCAGCAGGATAAAATGTGCTCTCAGGGGTCTGAAGCTTGTGGAGGGCACAGAGAGAGGGAAGGAAAAGGAAGGGGGGCCTGGTGATGTGTGTCAAGATTTTCTCTTCTTCTCTTTTTTTTTTGCTCCTCTCTGTTCGAGTCAAACCTGCTGGGTTTTGGGATACATCAACAGCTTGTGATTGGCTGATGATATGGTGGAATGATGTTGTTCGGATACAGAGGCTGCCTCCATGATTGGCTGATGCAGGCGCACCCACGTTGTGGTGCACGATGAAGGCACAAATGCACAAGTGGTGCACGCATGTATGCAAAAAGTGCAAGCATGAAGATGCACCAATTAATATGCATGTGCACAAATACACACACGCATAGTGGTGCGGAAGAAATGCACTTGAATTAGATTACATGCATGCACGCACTCAAACACACAGTGTGCCTGACAAAGCCATGTTAAAGGAGGGAATTGAATCCAAGAAAGAGGAGAGAAGCGGTGGTGGTGGTGTGTGTGTGTCGGGGGGGGGGGGGTGTTCTAGCCTAAATGAAATGTTCTGGCGCAGTCTAGTTTACTAATGAGGCACTGAGGAATGCTGCTGATCAGAACGGGAGCCTTTGGCTTCTTTTCTGATGGAAATGTAGCGATACATTAGCAGTCAAAAGCAGAGTAACCGGCCCCTGATCCTCCTGCACTATTTGTGACTGAGTTTAGAAGCAAGCCTGTGCCATGGCAACCACTTCAGACACCTGAATGAGTAATGCGACCCAGCTGTTGGAGTCAGATGATGATCATGAGGCCCAGTGACTAAATAAAGTCTGTGATTGAGCCTTTTGTTGTTTTTGTTGTTGTGGCCTGTGATGTGATGTGTTCTTTGTGTGGCCTCTCATCTTTGGCTCCTGCAATATTTCTTCACCTGCCAATCAAAAAGTGAGGACGGCAAGTCTTTCCTTTAGATTTTCTTGTTTAACCTAAGCAGCATTTTTTATTATTCATACAAGCAACAGAATATGTACCTCTTCATACACAAGCATCCATTAAAGGAATAGTCTGACCTAATGAGTACAAATCCTAAATCTGACTCTAGAGCCAGACGATAGTTAGCTTAGCTTAGCAAAAAGACTGGAAGCAGCTCGCCCTGCTCTGTCATGGCTATACCAGATCTGTACCACCTGTAGACTGTAATTCATTGCTGTGTTTGGGCCTATTGTAAGTTGCTATGTGGGGTGATATCTCACTCAGCCATAGATAGTAATTTAAAAGAAATGTATATATTCTTATGTGTACTTTAACTGATGGAAATACCACATCACACACAGGGAGCGCGGGGCTGACTGGGGCCCCCGGGGGTTTGGAGTGCATTACTGTGCTTATACAATGACCTCTCACCTGACGCAAGAGGAAAAACTCTACACCTTCACTTGACTGCTATTTTTTGTCCCCCTGACAGGCTTCTGCGAAGACCTGCCCAATCTCTGCCTCTGATTGGCTCCGACCTGGCCATATCACTGCTAACCAACTGAACCAATGAGTACTAGTGAGACTGCATGCAGAGGCTGCTGTAATAACGCTGTAAATTTCCCCGTTGATGGACGAATAAAGGTTTATCTCTTCTAATCTTACCTTAGATGGACCCCCACTCAGTCTGCACTGCTCTGCAGACAGTCAGTCGACCACTACTGGAAACCAAAAGAGATGAAAATTAGCATTTGCTAATGATCCAACAAGCTTATATGTGTGAATAAATATCATGAGACTTCAAAAGTAGAAAACAGACTTCCTATCAAAATAAAAGCACCCTTCCCCTCCAAAATAAACAGCACAGACAGAGGCACAGACTAAAGTCCAAACATTCGTATGACAGATTGAGATCGGGTTAACGCCGATTTAGGCCACGGACTGTCATCGCCAACACCCAAAGTAACGCCTCGCTGGTCTCTGTGAATTCACACGTGTGTTCAGCTCACATTCAGGGAACTTGAAGTCCACAAAGTATTAATGATGTTTTGTTTCCATTGTTTGTTGGATTTCACTGAAATTAACAGTGACTCAGGAGAACCGGATGCTTTCTTGCATTTAACGTCTCAGGATGCCGCCAAGAAGTCCACTTTCCCACATTTTACATTTAGGAGTGTTAACAGATATTTAAATGTTATTTTTCGTTTTCTTCCGTGTGAACTGGTCGCAGATGATAAATGTGTGGCAGAAAGTTGTATACAAGAATTTCAATTATAGTTTCTTTTGAATTAAAAAGTCTCATGATGAAATTATTTCTGATTTGTTCAGTTTGTTTTCTCAAATATGACAGATATTAAATGGATCAGAGAAGAGTGCTGAACTGGTGTGTTTGCAGCAGAATTTAGCACAAGTATTATGTAAATCATGTCATTCTGGTCATGAAGTATGCGGCCTGGAACTAAAAGTTAAAACATTAAGAAAAACTATCAATACTACTAGTTTTACCACAAATACTAATGTCGTAAATACACGCAACCGCTAGATGGTAGCATTCTCCGCAACTCAAGAAATACAGCGAAGAAGTCGCAGTGTGCGTTCGAAGATTGTGTATCAGACAACGTTCACTTCATCTATAATGTTGTAAACTATTCTATCTCGTCCCTGATTCATTTCGATAAGCATAACCTCGTCTAAATCTATAATTTTGGTATTCAATATAAAAGATTTTATACCGTAGAGTAGATTTGCACAAATAATCCAGGAACGGATGGTATTATTCAGGAGTGCATCTCGGAGTGGGACGAAAGGACAGGAAAAGGGGTCCAGAGTGAGACCTCCTGTTCCTACTATGACTTGTGTTTGCGGACATGCTACCTGACAGTAGCACCGCAGCTAGCCGAGAGAAACACTCTCAAACTGTATTCATTTTTAATCCAATAATTTACAAGATAAGCCTGTTGACTAATCTTTCAATAACGTCTAACTTGTAACGTGAACACTTAGAAACAGTCTAGCTAGTGTCACTTTCAGTACTGTTAGCTTGTCCGGTTAGCTAGCGTTATGTTTACGGAGCTGAACAGCATCCTGAGCTGCACTCCGGACAGCTTCAACAAGGTGAACATTTTAATACAGTATGCAGATTAACACGGCGAGTGTCTCTCAAACGCGCTGCTATATTACGACATTACACACGTTCCTGTATGCTGTGTTATGCTATGCACGTTCATGCAAGTAAAATTTTATTTTTCTGATGTAAACTTGTGGTACCCTACAGGGAGAATTCATCCTGGTCTCTGACAGACATAGTGATGCCTCTTTCCTCATTCACCACTTCCTATCTTTCTACCTTCGAGGTGAGTCGTTGCACGTGTCAGTTTGTGGTCGAATACTGAGAGACTTATTGTTATCTTAGGTGTAAACAGCTGCTGCTGCTGCCTCTTTTCTTGTATTTCAGCGCGCTGCAAAGTGTGTTTCCTGGGTCTGGTTCAGTCTTTCAGCCACTACAGTGCAGTCAGCCAGAGACTGGTAGGTCTGCTAATAACTCTTATTGTGCATGAACACACTGTGAGGGAAAAGAGATAAAAATGTACAAAAATTGTTTAATATGATTTGACAGCAAATACAAATGGGAGTAAAATAAAGCCAATAAACCTAGATACAGAAAGATAGAATAAAGGTGACCAAAGAACATTTATATCAATGTTATGATTATGCTAATAACAGTAATTATAATAATACAAATAATAGTTACTTAATAGCAAAGTAAAAACGAAAGAAAACAAAGACTAAAAAAGTCCTGGGATGAAAATATTTGTTTTTGCTTTGTTAATTAGTAAATACCTTAACCGGTAAAATAAAGTGGGTGGGGGTCATTCATCTCCAGCATCCAAAGAGATAGGCGGAGAACCCACCTGCATTTATTGATTTATTGAAGTCCATTCAAGCTTCTACTCTCCATGAACAAAGTGATTCTGAGCTTCTCTTAAAAACTTGACAAAATAAACAAATAGATGTCAACCAAAGTAGTTTCCATTTACTGTTGTTACAGTTGATGCTCAGGGCCTATTTGTTCAGTATATGTACTTGTGTGTCCTCAGGGTGTAAGTCTCGCACAGGCAAAGGAAAAAGGTCAACTAATATTCCTGGAAGGACTCAATGAGTCCCTCTCTATTTTGAATCCTCAAGAAGCCACAACAGGAAGTCAAGCCTTGGACTTCCTCAGGTAGAAAAAGACCACTTTTGTTCTTCTTATGTATTCTGTTTTATTGTCTTGTTTTGTGTGTCACTGTGTTGATTAACAATCAATGAAAATTCACCCTCAGGGATCCTGCCGTTGGCCTGCGCAGTCTCTACGAGTTTGTCCGTTCCAGTGTTGGCTGTGGGGAGGAGGTGGCTGATGGGGCAGAGGGCTGGGGACCCCCGGTGCTGCTGGTTGATGACCTCAGTGTACTGCTGAGTCTGGGGGCGAGCGTTGGAGCCATGCTGGACTTCAGCCACTACTGCCGAGCCACCGTCTGCTCACAGCTAAAGGTTGGACAGGTTTTTGGATTGCGGTCAATTCAAGCTGTGACTCTATAATTCCTATATCAACTAAATATCTACTTTGACTGCAGGGGAATGTTGTGATGCTGGTGCGCTGTGATGGGGAAGAAGATGAGGGAGACGCCGGTGACGATGAAGGCTCCGAGAGGCTTCTGAAGGGTCTGACTCACCAGTGTAGCCTTGCTTTTCAAGTACAGGGTCTCCCCACTGGCTACTGCAGGGACATCCATGGGCAGGTGTGTGGTTATGTATTTGTACAGAGTTTCAAACACAGATTTTCAGATGACCATTAACAAGTTGCCAATACTGTTATTGATAATAACAATAAGATCTGTTGGTTTTCAGGTGGAAGTGTGCTGGAGGAGGAGGCAATTGGACGGACAACACACTCGAAAGAAACTCTTTCAGTACAAGGTCCATGATAAAGGAGCCTCCTTCTTTGCTCGCGGGACATCCAGTGCAGTTCTCTAGTCCCGGCAATCTCAAAGTCTTTGTTTTCATTCTGCCAACAACTGACCAGCCACTTCAGCTATTGCATGATAATATCACCGGACAATGCAAATGATGGTCGGTTGGTTGCCAAAGTGGTTAATGAGCAAAACAATCTTCTGACACAGTCAGCCTGTCTGGAAGGACATAATGAGCCGGGCAAAAAAGTGTTCTCCTTCTCGTTCTTTTCAGCTATTAAGTGTTCTCACAGAAGTGTGTTATTGTCAATATTTGGCCACCTAGATAAATAACTTTTCCACCATGTTGACCATTTGCTTTTAATGATTACTTACAGTATTTTTTTTCCGGACAGGATAAACCTGAAAACGATTATCATCTCTATCCAGTCACTGTTGTTTCCCGAATTGATGAATAAACACCTAATAAAAAAGAAATACAGTACATGTAATGACACATGTGCTCCACTAGAGTTCGCCCTTGCGCTTCTGTGCACAACGGAGGGGGAGAGGTCGAAGTGGAGAGGTCTCACTGGGATTTGACAACCGATAGAACTGGAAACGATGATCCTGCATGTCATATTTGAGGCATGCATGTGAACCTTTAGCTAATTCTCTAAACAAAGGAATTAATCGGCGATCGGTTTACCCAGGAGGACCAAAGCAACCACACAATTCGGGTTTTCTCTGAAGTTTGTCCAGGCAAGTGTGAAGCAATAACACGCTAGCATTAGCTATGAGGTGGTGGAAAGCACGGAGGCTAATGGGCTGTTATCACCCCATTATGT
The DNA here is from genome assembly GCA_901007825.1 of Macroramphosus scolopax. Classification (NCBI taxonomy): domain Eukaryota; kingdom Metazoa; phylum Chordata; class Actinopteri; order Syngnathiformes; family Centriscidae; genus Macroramphosus; species Macroramphosus scolopax. The sequence goes on from CAAKHC010013206.1 coordinate 6,583, forward strand.
GTAATAACGTTGCAGAGACTTTGTTACAGTCGTTGCGGCAAGGTTGCATTTGCAGTGCTCTTAAACATCAATCAGGATTTGTGGGATTACAAATAATCCCCGGAAAACCAAAATCACATTGTACAATTTAACACTGCTATCGAAGCTAACGTGTGTATCATTAGGCTGCGTTGTTGGTGACAACTTTTTAGCTTGAAGTTGTAGCGTCTCCCATTCTAATTAAATATTGGAAACGATATGCCCTGCAGCTGCATACTCCCGTTTTATGTACCACACGTTTATGTAATAAATATGTCAAATGCACATTTACTGATTGGGACCGACTGATAGTTTAAAAGAGCTAGTAGCTTGCTAGCCAGTGAGCCTTTTTTCCTCGTTAGCCTCGAAATGCTGTCAAAAAACAAAACAAAGAAAGGTGGACACAAATCTGGTGTAACTTTTATTCTTTTGTGGTCGTGTATGTACTGAATAACAGCATTGCGTGAAGTTGTTCTCGTGTTTTTTTTAACTACTTTTCCTCGTGGAATATGCTAGCTAACTAGTCATCGCCATCGTTGAGCTAGGAGATTAACCGTTAACACTTTCCCTTGTTTAAATGCCTGTTTAATTAGTTCAACATCCCATGTCCTTTTTTTACGTTTTATAGGCCCTTAACTATGTGCTGTGTAATGGCAGGTAGCTTTGAACATCCTTCCAAAGTACTGGTAACTTAGCTAATGCTAGCTGTGTTCCTTAGCATTGGCAAAGGTAGCACGATGACACTTGACAGCCTCCTCACGAGGAGGAATTAGAAAACAGCTCATTTGTGGGTCATCGTCGAAAATATAGAATAACCTGAAGATGCAATCTGCTGTGCTGTTATATGCTCAGCGTTTTTGCTAAATCTGTGGTTTGTACAACTTATGTCATGTTACAAAAAATAGCAAATAGCTGACAAAAGGCGTGGAACTGCATTTAGCTTGAGGAGTTGCAAGAGATTTGATTTGATGCTTTGTAATGAAATGTGCAGAGATGATCTGAAGAGGAAACATGGGATGTTTTTTAGTCTTGTTTTGGTCAAATCCTGCTGTTTTGCCACTCCAGAGGCCACAAAGTCATACACTAAGTATACTCTTTTTGCGGCTTAGACACGCTAACTTGTATTTAGCAGGTCATGTTGCATCAGCTCCATCACCCCTGCATGTGCTCACCGTCTTCTCACAGCTAATTCACCTTTATCGGCTATTTTAACGTGTTTTAGGGCAAATGTGGATGACGTTATAGATGATTTACTTCTAATATGTATAAGCATAAATTGTTTGTAACGTGGAACTGCCGGTTAGACAAGGAACTCACCGTTTGAGAGTAATATTGACACGAAAGACGTATTGTGTATTATAATTCCGCATTTCATATGTATTTTTGTTGTACTCTTTAATCTTAAAAAAACATTTTGAATACTACTTTAGTAGTATAGTCACCAGTTATAGTCACATGTAGGGAAGTATGAAGCAAAGTTCCTCCTGTTTATATATAATGAGATATACAAGTATAACCCCTGATATGTAATCATGTAAAGTACAGACACTCAAAAATATTACTTAGGTAACAAAGTAGTTCTACTCCATTACTCTTCACCAATGTATTTTGAGATTGTAAATCTAATTGTTGGTGCTGGCAAAATCCTTTTATGTCCGTTCTTCTAACCTTTAATGCAAGTTTGACACTTCGTTTGTTTTTTTCTTACTTCAAAGAATACAGGAGAGAGAGAGAAAAGTTTTTGATGTTACGCTGCATTCGTTACCACAGCATGGTTACTGATTGATGGGACGCTTCCCTCTCTTGTCACTGTTGCTCGTTGTAAACGCCAGTGTGTCGCTACATTTCCAACAGGACTAATGGGCTGCGCTGATGAGAGGAGCATGCCCCCACATTATGCAACTATGGCACTGGATGCAGTTATGTCGAGAATGGACACGGCATATAGCTCTCTGTTATGTTAGAGGATATTGGAGTTGGTTTTGGGCTTTACATGAAGAAATTTAAAATACAGAAAGTCTCTGATTATGCCATTGGAATCTTTAACCCCCATAGACGCCTTCAAATTGGGCATTTTAGGAAGTGTTGAAAGAAGGTAAGCCTGTATTTTACCATCTTTTTTATGTCTTAATGTTCTTGATAGCTTTTATACATTTCTTCCATAAGCTTAGTGCAGCACCTCCTTCAGTAATGTTACAAGCAACTGGCATTAACCCGAAACTGAGCACACCCACAGTGACTGGTTGACTTTACACGTGCAAACTGAAAACATTTTTTGGATGCAGGTATGTGTGCTAGCATCTCACATGTCAGGCGTATAGACTGTTCTTTGTGTTAAAGCAGCAGAAACATTTTCCATGTTGTCTCCTGGATTTATTTGTGGTTGGTTGGGCGTGTGCAGAAATGTTATTATTTGCTCAGCCATAGTAGCCGGTACATCCCACAAACACCAGACAGACAGAAAATTTCCAAACCATTGCTGGTCACCTGCCAAAGGGGCTGAAGAGTCCATGAACCCGCCAGACTGAAATAACAGTTAACCAACTTAGTCTCTGGCTGGTCTGTTTTGCTTGTTGAGGCCTCCCTTGACTCATTCTCTTGAGATGTGACTGTTTGGCGCACTACCACGTACAGGAGGAGGAGGAACGCAGCGGGGGGAACGGCTATAGGGCCCGAGAGCTGTTCGGTGAGTTCCCGATCAGCTCAATCCCGGATTAGTTCAGTGACGGAGATGCTGCTGAGCCTGTGCCAAATCAGGTTTTGCTGCTACACCCCACAGTAAATTAGAGAGAGAGCAGAGAGATGGAGTCATTCATTGAAAGTTTTCCCTTGCGAGACAGTGAGTGAGACCGGGATCCTTCCTTCACATCCAGAGAGCAGAAAGACGTTAGAGCCCATTTTTTGACCTGGGCAGAGCTAATTGTGTAAGCTTGTTGGGACGTTGCTGTGTTTACTGTATAGTGTATTTATAACGGCAGATCAAGAGACTCCTGAGGCGAATTTCCTCCCAGGGAATGTTTCCGTTGCCCCTGGGGGGGCGAGCTGAGCAGCCACACACTTTGCCTGAATCCAGAAGGGAGTTCTACGTAAATCTAAAAGCACCGCTTAGGCTAAAAGAGACCAACGCTGCTTCTTTCAGGGGACGTAAACAGCTGCGAGTCAGAGAGATAACCTGGCCTCGAATTAGCAGGTATGGTGTCAGAACAGTGCAAAGCTTGTATGGTGGATACAGCTGTCTGTGACACAGAGCTGTGTTGTGTTGTTTTAAACATGTTGCTGCTTATTGACATCATGGGAGAAACGGACACAAAGAGTCTGGAAATCAGACTGCAGAATGTATGTCAGGACACTGAGTTAAACAGTGTAATGGAGCAGTGTGCATGTACAAACACCGAGAGGCAGCCAAACCTGTCTGCTGAGTTGACATAGAGACCAGAGCTGAGATTTGGGACAGAAGTCAACAGCAAGTTGAGATAAGGGAAACGAAGGGAGCTGATTTTGTTTGAAGTGCACAGAATCAACCGTAAAGCCATTTTTTGAGATGAAACCATAGTTTTATCTTAAATGTTTTGATGCCATTCACTCAAATTTTCAACTTATTTTCATTTGAATAACTTTTGCAACAATCTGTTATTTAAATTCATGAAGACTATTTAAATTTTTCATGTCTGATTTTCTGTCCATTATCCATATTGTGATACATATTTACTGATATATTGAAGCCCTAATGAGGCAACTCTTTAGATTTTCGGATTTTGGACTTTATAAATAGAGTTTAGCCGCGCAATATCATATCATCCGTGATACATCGTTTTATATCCTCCCCATGATCAGAATTGTTCATATCAATCTTGTTGTTGCCCTATTTAAACAGTATTTGCACTTTTATAGAAGAAAAGTATTTCAGCAACATTTCCATTTCTTCCTGGAGTTAGAATATAAATCCTGCGAGTCCTGGCATTCTGATTTGTGAATACAATTCTCTCTCTAGCCACCTTAATTGGTATATTTTTTGTATTTTGTCCGTATGACTTGTGTGTGTTTGCATAATTAAGATATGTATCAGTATTTTATGAGGCCAACGTGCCACTCGTAGCGCTCTCCGTTATCAAGAGGTATGATTGGATGTTTATGAGCCAGGGCGGCTGCACGCTTGAGGTTTGTTTGTCCAACCGAACTCAACTAATTTGATGTGTGCTTTCATGGCCGTTTGCATTTAATTGATTTAAATGAAACAAGCATTCTATTGGAACTATTTCCTAATCCTTATTGATCACGTGGCTGTGACGTGTCTATTGCCATTTGTTTTAGGGCTTATTTATCATAAAATCCATCAGCTAATAGTTTATAAGCCGATAATCAGCTTGTTTTCAAACAAGTTAAATTCTACAACCTTTTGCCTCGGCCAGCTCCCTCACCTGTGAAGTGGAATCCACCATCTGTCTTATAAGAAAAGGTTGTTATCAGGGCACATGGAGGTTTAATTCATGCAGGTGTGATCGATGAGACGGCTGCCTCTGTTTGCTTTAGTCTAGTTGCTCACGTGGAGTTGCATGCTTCTTATAGGAGTGATATGTAACACGTATTTGGCTACTGAATGAGCTTGTGTGTTCAACACACACCCTGCCTGTACTCAGCAGCATATGTCCCTACACGAGGAGTATGTATGTAATTAGCTCTTTGGGACGTAGCAGCCCTGTAAGAGTTGGCCTCTGTGTGTTTGTGTTATTGCTAGTAATTTGAGCTGACGTCCTCCACCACACACACACACGCACACGCACACACACGTACACAAGCAGAGACTGACACTTGAGAGCGAGTGGACATTTCACTGGAGTAAAAAACTTCTATGTGAGTGATAATATAGTGAGGGATGCCTGTCCATATATGTTCCATATTTATTGTATTGAGATGTGAAATATAATCTAACTTCTCCGTTTTGCTTTGCTAATGTCATAGGTACGCTCTTAGTATATGACGCTGGGTTGGATAATCTTTGAAACTTTCTCCTTTTCCCTGTCCCTTTCCCAAGGTCCCTGGATGCCCCGCGGCGCCCTGTCCTCGGCCGCGCAGTTCTTCCTAATGGCCGGGAGTTGACCCCGCCCACCAGGATGACGCTGCGTGAGCAGCTAAGGGGAAAGATCTCAGCGGCCTTCTACCGCCACGGGCTGCTGTGTGCCTCCTACCCAGTGCCCATCATCCTCTTTACCTCCGCCAGCATCCTCACCTGCTGGTATGTAATCTGAATACTATTGGTTAGACCTCCACCTGCTATAAACTGCGAGACAGATGGGTTTAATCGTGAGAATTTTGTGAGATCGTATCAGAAAGGTGTTGGATGTCCAACTCCAGCTGTTGGCCTGATTTTTACGAGCAGGTTCCAAAAAAAATAATCTGCTGATGTTATTGTGGACACGCTGAACTGTAGAACGTGTTTGGACAGAGGAGATTGGCTTAATTCATCTGAACTGGCCATCTGCAATCACATAACGGCACCCGATGTTAACATTCACTCAGCACACTCACATTTCTGCTCTTGCTGAATCATCAGGCAAAAGAGAGGACATAGGTCAGAGAGTTGGCCTGGCTTAATCACCAAAGGCATTGTAAAACAATCTCCCTGAAACACTCAAGCACCCTCTGCGTGCTGTGTTTACAGCTCCTTCCAGCAGGGGTGCTGACCGACTGACCACCAGCCGAGTGCAAGTGAAAGAAAAGAACTTGACAACGGGGATGTTAAAGGGAGTCCGAGAGCACAGGGCTGTGAGAAAATGGCCCTGTGAGAATGGGAGGCCTGTCTCTCCATCTGTCTGTCAGGAGGGGGGCCGTTCTGCACAAAAGAGGCCTTTGTGGCGGTACGTGACCTTGGAGAGGGAGGGAGGTGTGGGAGGTGAGGGAGGGAGGGGAAAAAAAGAGAAGAGAGTCAACTGACCAGCAAATATCTTAAGGAGAAATATTCATACTAACCATCGGCAACAGTGACTAAACAATGTCTGTGTGGAAGCTGATAATGTTATTGATCAGTATAGGTGAGCCTCTGTTTCCTGATGACCAGCAGTCAATATAGAAATTCCTCCACTATGTTTTTTAAAATGAATTCTTCTACCTCTTTTACAAAGCCCACAGCTTTAGAGGCTTCAGTGAATACAAATTGGGAGAGCGGGTAGAGCCGAATCCCTCCAGAGTAAATCACTGTCTCCATGCAGAAGACACAAAGGCTTGTTTTCATTCACGTGTGCCAGTATGTTACTGTCCACCCATTGTACTAAATGATTCAAGGATGCTCCTCTTGTCCCATATTGCAGTTTCGAAACCCGGTCTGTATCATTGGGCAGAGGGTGGAACTTTCAACGGGGTGATGAAAAAGCAACAACATGTATTTATCAACAGTCATCACTCCTCGCACCACTGAAAAAATCAGTTGATGAGTCAAGTTCTGGGTTGCCTAACGGTACCATTTCCAATGAACTTATTACACACACCGATGCATGCGCACACACACCATGCCATTTTTTTCTCACGGAAATATTTGTTTTTTTAATATTTTACTGTCTTGCATTATATTTTTTGTTCCCTGAGTGGTGTCGGTGTAATCCGCTCTGGTTGGGGTGCTTTGACTCAGTCTTCCTCTTATGGAAGCTCATAGTTATACCATGCTTGAATACTTTCAGGGTTAGTAATGCTTCATGATTTCTCTCCCACACTTGTGGCTATGGACGGACCGGAATTCTCTGCGTTTTGTGTTAATCCTGTGATGTGGGTCTACACGATTGTAGAAGAGGCCTTCACACAGGAACAGGCTCTGTGTGTAAAGCTTTGTCCTGCTATGTATCCAACACACACCACACACACACACACACACACACACACACACATACACACACACATAGACAAAGACAGAAACACAGACACACAAAGGGCAAGTAATAATTAGTCTGATACTTCGAGGGAACTTGTTTCGTGAGAACTCACAGATTTCTAGGAAAAAGAGGGAGCAGGTCTTTCCAGGTAGCTCTAATCTGGAAAGAAAACACAAAGAATTTGACCACCTCCGAATGTGTTCTGAGAGATTGTATCTTTGTGCTCCTCCGTAGAGTTGCACTACAAGTGTGTCAACCGCCTTTGGTGATGTAGTTTGCTTTGAATTAGCCAACAAATAGACCCAGCATGCATTGTTTTGACCCCCTCTTCTCTTTTTTATTAAAGACAAACACTGCTACATTCCACTGGTTTAAAACCGTAATACTTTCTTTGTCCTAGAAACAGATGTGGAGACTCGCTCTCATATCAGATCTCGCTAGAACCACTGCTAAGAGAATGATCACCTTGGAATGTGTTCTGAGGATCTCGATGCGCTGTGGGGGCGTTGACGTGTGATGTCAGAGCTGGTCTCGTGTGATCAGATCACCCAGGGTTCATGTTGATGTCAAGTCTGAACACGGCGGCTTGCTGGACAGAAAAAAGAACATTTGGATTTCTTTTGAATATTTGTGGTTTAAGTCTGCCAAATATTAAGATTTCATGTTTCTGTATTTCTGATTGTGTTTTGGCTGCTGGTTAGACAAACATTGTTAGTCGAATGTTGTAAAGTGCAGAGTTGCTTAAGCATCAATCAAACAGATCAGATCAGCTGACTTTTAGAAGTTCAAGGATTCTCACACTTGTGCTCCATATTCCCCCCCCTTTCCCTCCCAGCTATCCGTTATTGAGGCTCCCCCTGCCTGGGACGGGTCCTGTGGAGTTCACCACGGGGGTGCGAGACTACAGCGTCCCTTCCCATGAGCCCCAGGGAGACCTCGGAGAACGACCCGACTGGGTAGGAGAGGAGAAAGCACGCACACGTTTGTTCAGCTGCGTTGATTCCCTTATCTGGAAACCAAATCCAGCCTTTGAATAATTCTAGTCTTTAACTACAATTGATCCTCTCACTTCACAAATATTGTCCTCACTCTTTCATGTAGGTCATGAATATTGAAAGCAGGTCAACATCAAGCCATGTCTCACTGTGTTTATTGTAATACAATTAGGTCTGAGGTCAGGAAGCCTTCTAGTCTAGTACAAATCCCTTGTCTCTAATGTGTCTTGTACATGTTTGTGTGTGTGCTGTAGTACCGGGGCCCTCCGGTCGCCTACATCCAGCAGGTGTTGGTGAAAGCGGCGGTGTCTCCGTGGGACAGCAGCCTGGTGCCGGTGGACGTGTTTCGCTCGCCGCTGGGCCGAGTCTTTAGCCTGCTGGAGGAGATTCGCAACCACGTCCATTCTGACAGGTGAACATGCTCACATACAGATTTACTGATAAATGCTCTTCAAGTTTCTCCAAGTGAAGAGGACATACAAATAAAGAAAAGCCAATAGAATGTATAAAAGAACTGGACGAACCTTGCGGGCCTGCATTCTTTTAATGGCCAGCAGGGGGCGACTCCACTGGTTTCGACTGTTTATAAGTATGTATTATTTGATTTATTGCCTCCAATGAGTTTATGGTCTCAATCGAGACCAAGTTGAATTCAAAACAGCCAGATGTTCGTTTTGTAAGTTATGCTCCTTTTTAGAGTAAAAAAGAAGACAACGTAGTAAACTTTAGATCTGGGCTACCTTGTGATTGCCAAACCGCTTCAACAGCGCTACCTCCCCCTGGTCCTCACCTCCATCCTCTTCTTGTTCTTCTCTTGTCAGCTCTGGGGTTCGGAGTCTGGAGACGCTATGCCTCCAGGTGACGGACCTGTTTCCAGGGTTACATCGGATGCAGTCTGTGCTGCCAGAGCACGGCTGCCTACTTGTTTCCCCTGGCAACTACTGGCAGAACCAGCGTGAGCGGTTTGACTCGGACCCCAACCTCCTCAAGACCATTCAGAAGCATGAACCCAAAGGGCTGCACACCTCCGCCACGCTGCGAGGTAGGGATGAGGAGGGTCCAGGTGCACACATGCTAATAGAAGAATGTGTCCCCTTAGCTTCTCTTGCCTCCAGGATATTTGTTCATGTGGTCTCAACGTTATTGCGAACAGCAAACTAAGAGGAATCCACAATGACGAGCAGTTTAAATCCCTAGGAACTTATTGAATTCCCCTCAGACTTCACATAGTGAACCAAATCACCCTCTCATGCTGCTCCAAAGCCAACTCAACCTTCTCCCTCACGTTCCAGCTCCAGTGATTTCAGAGCTAGGAACACTGGAAATAACTTCTTTGGGCCGCATGCCACTCTGGCTGCTGAATCACAGAAATCTACCAGCCGCTTTCTTGCTATAACCAGCGTGGAAGTGCAGAAACATAATACAAGATAACGCAGACATCTACGATGTTCAAGTAGGATTATGTAGGTAGATGTTTAGGAGAGAAACATGCTCACTGAGGTCATGGTTGGGTTGGACATCACGTTACAGTACAAGTTCAGAGCAACGTGACTTTTCAATGATTGTTGAACAGACAGTTGATGCAGGTTATCTCGTTCCACAGAGTGATGCTCTAGTGCCCCCCGAGGTAGTTGGTTCAGCCTCTTGTTAAAACATTGAGCAAACACAGCTGATCTATCTGGGGGGGGCGCAACACTCCCACTAAGCCCACCCTTCATCAATGTCATTTTTATTTCATTGAGCATGATAGAAACAGTTGAACTACTACATTACTTATGTGTGTGTTGCATTACTTTTCTGTGTGTTTCAGACCTGCTGTTTGGCGTTCCGGGGAAGTACACAGGGGTCAGTCACTACAACAGGAAGAGGGTGGTGTCGTACACAATCACTGTGGTGCTGGTCAACTATGATGCAAGGTTTGTTGCATGTACAGTAGAAGAGAATTACTCGAGCGGGCGTCCTGCAACAGAAACCATCATGTTTGTTTTTAAACAGCGAGTCTTGAGTGTTCTTTATGTGGACGTTTTCTTGTGACATCTGTTAGATACTCCCCTCAGCTGTCTCCCCTTTTTATTTCAAATTTCATTCCAATCAGAAGAAGACAAATCAGACATTATGACAGCAGTCATTCTGCAGGTTCAGCAAACGTATCTAAATTTGGTTTGACAATCAATTCACTGCCACTTTTCCTCATCTATGCAGCAGTTATTATAAGTTGGCTGTATTTGATGACGATCATCGTGCGTGTGCTTCCAGGTTCCTCGGTACCCTTCGAGCCCGTCTGAAGCAGCTCCACCCGTCAGCCAACTGCAGCCTGAGAGATGACCACATGGTGCACGTCCACTTCAAGGAGGAGATCGGCATCGCTGAGCTCATCCCCCTCGTCACCACATACATCATCCTTTTCGCCTACATCTACTTCTCCACACGTAAGTCCAACTTCTGTTCCTCATGACTCTTTTTTTTTTTTTATTTCATCGCTCACCCAACTTGCCCTGGTTAATCTTTTAAAGTGTGCCAGCGGTCCAGACTCGCGCCTAGAGTGCCCTTTGTGTTCGCACGTGTGTTTGTGTGCCAATGTTGTTCCTGTCTGGTGCAGGGATAATCCTTCCACAGGAACATTGTACACCGCTGCAAGAATGCACCCGGCTAACCCTCATGTACAAACATTAGCTCAACGCGCGCACACACACACACACTCAAATACACAACATGAATATTCACACTCAAGCTGATAAGTTCACTTACATTTGGCACCTTGTGAAAGACATTTAAGAAGCCTCAGTTTCCTTCAGTGCGTGTTGGTGGCTTCGTCTGATTATTATTATTATTTATTTATTTATTTTTTAAATAAAAAATGAATTCTCTATTGTTGGTGAAGCTGTGAAATATTTCTATATATTCATAAAACAGGAGGAAAAGTATGTGAATGCTGGATGTTAACAGATTTTTCATTTATATTTGAATGCAACATTTCATAGTTTGACTTCAGGCCAATGACTCGAAGGGGAAACTGCAGTCACATTTCAATAACTGTCACCTACATATTTTAATTAAATTCAATTAAGTCGCTGAAATTTGGTCACACCTTCGGGGTAATGCTGATAATACCCACCGGTATTCGATGTATCATTCAGGCTCTGTAACAAGGTTTAGTGAATGTATGTGTTTGTGTTTAAAAGCCTCAGTCGTTCATGTCGTCAACGTGTCCTCCTCTCCTCCCTGCAGGTAAGATCGACATGGTGAAGTCCAAGTGGGGTCTTGCGCTGGCTGCTGTGGTGACGGTCCTCAGCTCTCTGCTCATGTCTGTGGGACTGTGCACCTTGTTTGGACTGACGCCAACGCTCAACGGAGGGTAGGAAGACACCCATTCTAGAGCACTAAACATCCAACTTTCAACATCAATTTATGCAGCGTCCCCACCATCTCAGCCCCATGTATCCTTTCAACGCAGGATTCCAGTCTGTCCATGTTTGTTTACATGAACATTAGCGGAACGCCCGTCTAGTTATTGACATTCAAATGAATCCCGTTAATATTTACGGCCTCAACAGGCTGCTCTAGTTTCATCATGATCTCTTATCTGAGTTACAGAAAGACAAGGACAGGTCCACTAACACATTTGTTTGCACGCACGCACGCACACACACACACATAGCCAAGACATCTTCTCCCTAACTCAAACAGGCTTATCAACTTCCTACTTCCTCTGTACCGAGTTTACTTGGAATTGTGTTAATGTTTACAGCAGTATGGCAAACATTCAGGTATGTTACTGCAGATAAAAGCGACATTCAAGGGGAGTAGATGTGGGTGGGTCTTCCCAAAGGGGCGGAGATATGGTGATGCTGACTCTTAATGGCTGACCAATCGACTGAGGGTTGTTAGAAAGTAGACATCATCGCGTGACAACGGCACATCGTCCAACCATTAACAAAGGTCCACGCAGGTGCACCCCCGGCTGCGTTTGCGGTGTGTCTGCAGAAACACACATCGGGGTCAATACAACCAGGCGTACTCATGGTTGAGCTGTGTGTTTATCATGTACAGTGTAACTGAGTACGCCTGATGTAACCGCCAGCGCTGTTGACTCATATCTCGCCTGGTTACACACTTAACTTTACATTCAAACTAATGTTTGTCCACATCACTTGAATAGGAAAGTGATAAACACTGATAAAACATTCTTATCACAGCGGATTATTGGCTCTGTTCTGTCAGCTGCTGTAGCAGGAAAGAAATCCTGAGTTTTAAGCTGTTATCTTATGAATTTCAAGAGCAAACCAGTAGTCACTGGGAGTCACGAGTGACATCGTTAGTCACATGATCGTATTTTGATTGCTCTGAATCCTAAATTGTCTGACAGAGATGATAAATTGTTTTACCTCGTAGCAATTCTTTTCCGGCTCAGACTTTCGTCCTGAAGCTGTAACAGCTGCTGTTTTTCTCTCTGCAGTGAGATCTTTCCGTATCTGGTGGTGGTGATCGGCCTGGAGAACGTCTTGGTCCTCACCAAGTCTGTGGTGTCCACTCCCGTCGACCTGGAGGTCAAACTCCGCATTGCTCAGGGTGAGATATATAGACAAATCCACCATCCAGAGCCACTAATTACCTTTCTCTTTCTCTTCTTATGATAATGACATAAAGCAGCTCAAGTGTCTGTTGTGTTTGTTCCTCCAGGCCTCAGTAATGAGAGCTGGTCCATCATGAAGAACATGGCCACTGAACTGTGCATCATCCTCATTGGATATTTCACTCTCGTGCCGGCGATCCAGGTAACAGAAATACTATTGAATACAGATGTAGTACAGTTATTAAATAATAATAACCTTTCACGGCTCAGGTCAGGTTGAGGCACAATGCTGTCTTAGCTTCAAACCCAGCATGTTTCATTCATATCTCAGAGGCCTGGATCTTCACAAGGCCTACGTGTCTCTCATGGGCATCAGTGAGAAATGCTGACATTTGATTGGCTCCTCTGGTTTCTTCTGTCCATGTTCTAGGAGTTCTGTCTGTTTGCTGTTGTGGGGCTGGTGTCCGACTTCTTCCTGCAGATGTTCTTCTTCACCACAGTACTTTCTATAGACATCCGCCGCATGGAGGTGAACACACACACACGCACAAACTTCAAACCAAATTACGCTCATTGATTTGTCTGTTAAGGATTCCTTGCAGACAAAAAAAGAAAGATTTTGCTGTTCGTTGTTGTTTTTAAAAGTGTCAGTGTCAGAAAATCTTAATGGCTCTGTCTCCTCAGCTGGCCGACCTGAACCGCCGCCTCCCAGCCGAGGCAGGTCTGCCTCCATCCAAGCCCGGTCCGCTGCGTACCCGTGAGGTCCCTCCTCCGCCTCGTCCTTCCCCTCACACCATCACCCTGCAGACGCCGGCCTTCAGGAACCTGAGGCTGCCCAAGAGGCTGCGTGTGGTCTACTTCCTGGCTCGCACTCGCCTGGCTCAGCGCATCATCATGGTGAGAGCACGAGTCACACTTTCCTCTTTTAGACCTCGGACATCTCCTGATGGAAATGTGTCTGTTTTAGCTGATAAATGCTCCACTATGTTCACCAGCTGGTCGCTAAACTGTGTCAGTTGGACATTTGGTGCTGAGCAGGCGGTGAACAGTGGGGTTCTTGTCTGAAAACTCACTGTGAGAGCAGCAGGACAGCCAAACAATGAACTATAAAACCATCTGGAGTTTCATCACCATGCTGATGTTATGACAAGCCAACACTTCAAGGAACATAAACATTCATTGAAAGGAACAACGAAACAAACAAGACCGATCATTATCCATTGTTTGCTTCACTTACAGGTCGGCACGGTGATCTGGATCGGCATTCTCGTCTACACCGACCCGGCTGGGCTGCGCACCTACCTGGCTGCGCAGGTGTCTGAGCAAAGCCCTCTGGGAGACCCGGGCGGAGGTGGCCTGCCCCCTCACCTGGGCGTGGCCCCTGTATTTCATGGAGGAGACCCCACCAGCACCCTTACCGTCCACGCCGCACCAGAGCCAACTCCCTTACCCGAGAACCAATCACAGGGCCACCATGGCTCAGCCAGGGTGGAGCCTCTCCCCCAGCCACCGCCTGCTGTACCCCAGATCAGCTGGGGGGCGGAGGACGAGGAAGGATGGAGGAGACTCTCCTTCAGACACTGGCCTTCGCTCTTCAGCTACTACAACATCACGTTAGCAAAGAGGTGAGCAGAGCAAGTCTTTCCCATTCGTTAGTCCATTTTATGTTGAA
>CAAKHC010013207.1:0-50733 GCA_901007825.1 Macroramphosus scolopax
GAGGTAAATGATAAAAGCTGGTTTTCGGGAGTTAAGTTCATTAAGACGTTAAGAAACAACCTGTGGGAAAACTTGGACAGAAACCCCGTCTGATCCTTTTCTGTAATGTGTTACATGATACAAGACAACATTATCAGCTTCATGTATATTTGGCGCACCTTTATGACCAGGCACATCAATGATCCCCCCCCTTCCTCCTCCAACTCTATTCATGAAGTGCCAGTACAAGGAAGGAAACATCAATAAAGGAGAGCCAGCCACCCTCTCGTCCTTGATTTCTTGGGGTTTTGTTCCTGGATTAAAGAGGAACGTTTGTGATTTGCATTTTAAAACATCATGATCAAAAACAATTACCCTCCTCCGGCTGCATTCTCCTCACAACAAATGAATCAGATTACAGGCCTTGGTGAGCACCGGCTTCTCATGGCCTTGTTGCACAGACAATATTTGAAGTTTCCTGCAGTAACTTCATTAGGCGTATTTTGTCCAGAATTAGTGGAGCGTGCTGAAAATTGCTAATGACAGATGTTTCTCCACACTGTCACACTCCTTGTATCATTTGATTTGGAAAGCAACATACGGTGTTCTGCTCCATCAGTATGTCACAGACTGTCTGTAAACAGCTGGTCATAACTCAGTTCAGTGAAAACCATTACTTTCCAATGAAGTGCTGGACCCGCTCCAAATTGGGTTTTGGCATGGCCTCAGCTGCACCCATGATGCACTGCAGCTCAGGCTTGCAGGTACAGAGGAGGAGGAGGAGGAGGGGGCAGGTGAAGAGGTTCCTCTGTGTCTCTGCTGGGCACAGCAGTCTGACACATTAGGAGGAAATCTCCGAGCGCAGTTACAGTGCATGAACAAAGACAGTCGCCTCGTCCCAAAGGACACATGAGGAGATTGTTAACGAAGAAATGTTTTGCCAAAAAAAAAAAACGTGTTTATGTAATTGTTGAGCTCGTTTCGAAATCACACACCCGACAGCGAATACACCATGTTTCCCCCAAATGTGCAAGAAAAGGTTTGTCACCTCAATGTTAACAATAATAAGCCACCATGTGCAGAGCATTTTTTGGTACACTGTCAATAATGAGGTTAAATATAATAAAACCCCTAATTTTCCAGTATATGTACAATTTATAATCAGATAATTAAAAGGTAAATATTCTGGGCTACAAAGCTCTGGCCAGGGAGACCGCGCTGTGTGCCAGGACATCTCACAGCTCAGCTGCTGCCTGCATGCAGCAGAAGTGTCATTGACACCTCGCTCCGTCTCTAAAGATACGGTGGCAGTAATGACGTCCCGTATTCCCGGGCCTGCCGAGTCTGGGTGTTAGCCACTATTTGGCCTGAGTTGTAAAGATCTCAACCGCAAAATAGCATGCTGACAACATATGCTAAATTAATCTAAAAAACATTCATTTCCATGTCATCTTCCTTTTTCTTTCAAGATGTATGAAGGTCAAGAGAGACGATCAGTGGATCGCCTATGAAGCTCACACTATGTCGGAAGTCAATCAATTGTCAATTAACTGCATTAAATGTCACTATTATCACACTCTTGGTGTTGAAAGCGACACTACCACCAGAGAGACGTTCCTTGCTAACAACACACTCGGATTTACTGCATCAACTCTGTGACCTCAGGCGATATCTGGTCCTTTTATCTCCTCGCTGACTGTAAAGCTGTGTATTTATTTGGTACCTAAACTGACAAAAAAAAGGAATTGGAATAATGAAGACAAATATGTGAACTGGATTGTATGAATGCGGTCGTTCCTGCTCCCTTTGGATGGTGTTTTAGCTGTAAAGGCCCCGTTCTCTCAATCATGGCAATAAGTCTGATCCCAGTGAGAGCTGTGACAGCTCCGAGACGAGGCTGCCCTCGTTCTCCGCGGTGTCCAGTTCACCACGAGGGACGACTGACAAACACAATGAACTGGACGCAAGTTGTTTCTGATATAAACGTGGCGTCAGGTGCAGGAATTATTAGCAGTATTCTCCAAAAAAAAATATGTGAGTAAGAATATTAAGTACTGCAGGGCTGCAACCACCGTCAGGGGGACAGAACCTCCGATATGAGGTCACATCAGGACACCATGAACACGTTACCGTGGTCACCCATTAAAAAAAAAAAAAAAAGAAGTAGTTGATGTCGTCTGAAGGGATTTAAATAACTGATGAGTAATGAACATTGATCCATTTGTCATAGGAGGTTAATGTTATGTGATGTTCCTATGTAACATTTGCACCCTGAAGGGGTCATGAAACATGAAGTCTCTACATCACATGAACACAACCGGCTTTATTTAAGAACGATTCAAATGTTTCCCAAGAAATAATAATAATAATAATAATTTAACTCGATCATAATATAGTTGAATAAACTATATGCATTAATTTTTTATAGATAAATGTAGTATTTTAATATACATTTTACTGCCCACATTGGGGCATATATTCCAGTACCTGTGGGACAGGGTGTAGTGGTCCTTGTAGAAGAGGTTCTACTTAAACTATACAGGTTTTTCATTGATACATGATAAAAGTGAAAATTAAAAGAAAACGATGTGAATATGATATACTTGCAAATACGCTCCATTACTCGGCCGCCTGCAGGCTTACATAAGACACCAGCCAATAGAAACAGCACATCTCTGCTCCTCCTTTCCAATGTTCCCTCCCCGCATCACTTCTGGCTCAGGATGCTGTCACAGGATCCTCAGAAATATTCATCTGATAGATAATTAATTGAGAAAAAAGTACAGCAAATAAACTAATTTCCGTTCTGTCGCGCGATGGCGGGTCTGTGTTTAATTTGTCACTTTATAAGAAAACACATCATTTACATCATTTCAAGGATGAGAAGCTCGGCTGATGTACATTGCGATAATATCTCGTTATCTCCGCTCGCAGTGCGATCAGACCATGAGCAGCTCAGTGGAAGCACACGCAAAAGCATCTTTAGGGAATATTGTCCCATTAAGCTGCTCCAGCGAGGACAACATTCCTCGTGTTAACGTTGACTCTATGGAGTGAGATGATGTGCTGATGCTGTTTAGCCACCAAGAAGTGAGAAACGAAATCTGTGTTTTCACGGTCGCATAAGCACCGAGCACATCAGCCTTAAAGCATTTAAAGGATGTTTTTTTACCAAAAGAAATAAGACACATTTATTGAGCGATACCTTAATTACACCTTTAATAATCGAGATATTCCGCCGTTTAAACATGCGGATCCTTTTCTTCCACTCCGTAACCCAAAACTGACAACTGTCTTAATTATATCTGATGAGGTTACTTGACACAAATTTAGGTTTAACTACATTAAAGTAAAAAGGAAGAAGACGTCACCCTCAGAGTCATCAACTCAATCAATACTAATGACTCCGGTGCTTCTTTGAATTTAATACTTCGCCCTCCTAATTGAGGCTCATTGGGAGAGGTGAGAGGTCAGGACATGATACCATCTCATCTACTTCTTCATCAGTCATTTTACATTTTCATATCTGATGTTCTTAAAACATGAGTAAACCAGTAAGACTTGTTATTGTCCCTCTCCCTCATCTATCTGTGATCATCTCTTGACCTTCACTGTGTCTCTGCTCGTGCTCTTTAGCGATCAGATCTCCGTGCTTCGCGTCACTCCAGCACCCTCCGATTCCACCACGAGGATCCTCCGCCGAGCAAAAGTCACATTTATCTCTGTAATTGGCCTCAACGTTAAAGTGGATAATGTGGTTATTACTGCATTCTTTGTTTCATTTCTTCCCCTCCACCACTCCTGCCTTCCATTCTTCCCCCCTTCACTCCCTGAAACTGTTGAGCTGGTAAGTTCAATGCAGAGGCACGTGTGCACTGTGGAAAGGTAATCTCGAAGCCAGTTGAGCCATGACAAATAGGGACAGCTGGCCTAATTGAATCATTTGAGCTAAGACAGCTCAACTTGGTTATCCCCTCTGCAGCCCACACTGATATTAGTGCGGGAATCATTAGCCATGAAATCATGTCTGCTCTCACTGACTGCATCCTTTATGACATGACAGCCAGCCCAGCCTGTCTCTTCCACTCTCACACCAAAACGAGCCCTTCATCACAAACAGGCAGAGGTACAGTACAGGCAAACCAACGACTGAGTGGGAGGTCTTTTTGTCTTTTTTTTCTGGACGCCTGTTCCTGTGAAACGATTTCTCGAAGCGCCATGTGCTGCAGACTTGTTCTGATTTTCTGTCTCGAATGTGACGAACGTGTCAAAAATAAACTTGCCTGTCAAAAGTTGTCCAAATAGAGCGAGAGCTCTGCTCGTGGTGCCTTTGAACAAATGTTCCGTTGTGTTTTGACGAGATACAAACATGTTCTTCTTGTCTTGAAGCCCTTTGATGAGACGCAGATACATTCAGGCTGGAAACCATTTGTGAATATTGAATTCAGGTGAGCGTGATGGGGTAGATGGATGCTGCAAGTTCAGAGACTCTCCTTGCCTTGCAGCCTGTTTTCTCCCTGCAGGACACCCCTCATGCCAACCAGTGTGATGGGCAGAGAGGAGAGGGGTGGAGCATGGAGCATGACATCTCCCCTGATAGTGATATAACTATAGTAATGAAAGGATTTGGATTATTGTCAGTGTTTAAAGTACATATATACAATTGGAAACCACTCCCTTTACTTCCATTATTCTCCAGTAATGATACCGTGATATACAGATAATAGATGGTCCTTGTGCTCTATGTGATAATGAACATCCATCCCAGGGTGAGAATGCCCAGCTTAATGGAGCTCAGACTAGGGATACTGTGCAATGTTCAGGCCCATTTCCTTTTGACTCACATTCCACCGGGGTGGCATGACCCCAATGAGACGCCTGCTTTCCCCAGGTGGCAGTGAGCGATGCTCCTCCACAGTGTCGGTGCAGGGGAGCGAGGAGACCCCTCTTTGCCCAATGGGCTGGGCTGGGAAAGCAGACGCCCACACAGACTTGCACATCGCTTACACGCGCATCCACTCGGTTGCACCCTTCCTGCCCTCGGGGGCTCCGGCCCACTTTCAAGGGAATTTTGACACGAGCAATTATTGAGGGTTAGAGAGTGACAGGTCTATTCCAGGTTTCAACAGGCGCAGAAAGGAGAAGCGGGCTGACAATCGTCTGGGATTACCACTCCGGTTGAGGCGCCGTGCCGGACTAAGTGAGCTGTGTGTCTGCCTGCCTCTCTTTTCCCCCTCAGGGCTTTTTAGACAAGCGCTCTGCCTCTCTCTGGATGTTTACACATCATTAAGGTTCCTCTGTCTCATCTCGGCTCTGTCCTCTAAGAGAACGGGGCTCCAGTAGGTCTGAGGTGGAAAGAGGAGACAGTTACTGGTCAAGTGTGAAAGAAAGCCAGCAGAGGAAGCAGCAGAGTCCTACAGACAGTGAGATAACACTTCACTTCATGTCCGGAGAAGAGATGGGAGAAGAGTTGTGTAGACAAAGTTGATGCTGAGACTCATTTCCACAAATATTCATGTAATAGTCTTATACAATAGCAACTTTTCTAACAGTATCAATTAATGCAATTTATCAATTAAACAGAAACCCTGCTATTATTATCAGCGGTTGTTTGCGTGCGAACATTATCAAGAGATTTTAAAAAGAACTTTCTAAATCTGACTTCTGGAAGAAAACGCAGGAACTGGAAAGTCTGCTGTGTGCAGACACGTTAGACAACACTGGTAATGAAGCATTGGCAGAAAGTGCTAATTATTTTAATTAATGATAATGGTTTTAATGATTCAACATTTTGGCTAATTGATTATGATTGATTGCACATTACTAAACAAGGAAAGTGAATCAGGGAGGTAATCAGGGAGATGACAGCACAGGTCAACACTACAGCGTGACGGAACATACACTACACATGCTAATCAGATCCACAGAGACGGGGAGACGGAGGGAAGGAGGGAGATGCAGAAGAAGAAATGCAGGAGGATAAAAGAAATCGTGAACAATAAAATGCCAGAGAGACGGTGGGTTGTTTATTCAGACACAACCGGAACGGAGGGAGAGAGGAAGAGAGTGGCAGAACTCATCTGACGATTTGGTTTGATTGTGATCGAGGGGATGTTGTTCAGTCATATTTCATTGGTCATGATGACACATGATTTATTAGGGATCCACTTTGACTTCATTTTGTTCTCGGAAAAAATTGTGTGCTTTATATTTTAAATCAGTGGCCGTGATGACAAATTAAAAAGACATTGAGAATAATTTCAACACCTTCTCCCACTCTGTGCGTGATGTCACACGAGCCTCTGAACATTCTGTCAACTGAATGTCACTAAAAGTGAAAAAGAGTTCCCGGATCTCCCCTGTGATTCAGATCCGCTCCAACATGGTGATCGGTGAGGATCACCTTGGCCACACAGGATGTTTCAGCTGCCCACAGTCCCTCACTCCATCTCCACCATCATTTGCTATCGTCTAAGCTGCCTGCACAACCCCATCCCAGGAGCCCACGACATGCAAATCTGTCCCCTTAATTTCCCTTTGGAGACATGGTGAGTGGAGTGGTGAAGTGTCCTGCCCTCCGCCACCACCAACACCACCACCCAGTCCCCACTCCCTCCCACCCTCTGGAGGAGCTGCTCCTCATAGTGGATGGACCGGGTTTGAGTCTAATTAATGAAATGTATGATAATGTGATATCTTTAATAGAATGACATAGTCTAATGGTGTTGTGTGATTTTGATTAATATAGTACTTTGATGGGAGAGAACATCAGCCAAGGGCTAAACGAGGACCGTCTCTCTCCAGTTGCAGTGCTGGACACATTTCAGCGCCGGTGTCTGTTCAGTGGGAACGTTTTCAGGGGGATCTAGAAAGCAAAAATATATATGAAATAAAAACATAAATATATTTCTATTTAATCAACTAAAACAAAGAGATAGCATCACTCTTCGTTTGGTAATTATCAGGAATCAGCCAGCTGCTGGTGAGCTGACTGTGGCACAAGCCTGGAAACAGGGGATCCTGAACAGCTCCTCTAGCCTGTAATTCAAGAAACATAATGGAACTGTTTTACATTGAACATTAAACATTTACAGCTCCAAAACAATTTTGATAAAGGAGGAATAGCGGCTCTTTCAATTCCTCTCTGCGCCCCAAAGGATGAAATAAGACGGGACTCTTGATGGCACCAGAAACAAGCTCCTAACTGTCAGTACTGACGTCATGATGGAGGAAAAACACAGAAGAGGAGGTTGACGGAGGAAACTAAGAATGCAATGAGAGATATTACATCAACTACGAGCACGAAGGACGTCACAAAGGACTTTTTTACCTCACAATAACATATTTCCTTTTCCTCTCTGTCTAGTCTACATCATTTTTCTTCCATTCTCCCAGCTGACATATCAAGAAGACGTCTCTATGAAGAACTACATTATGTTGCTTTAACTGTTGTTAATATTGTCCTCTCAATGACACGACAAAGACTCGATCCACCTTTACAATCGAAATGCTCCTGTGTTCATAAAGCATTATTTCATGCTTCCATCCTTCCTCAATTTGTATTAATCCCGCGGGTCATAGGTCACTATTTTCTGTTTCAGACCCAGACTTGTGAGGTGGCGGTGAAGCGTGAATCATATTATCTTTGAAGAGATTAATGTAGCTGACTGAATGAAGAGGGTAATGATGTGGACAGAGGACACTTATTTTCCTTTTATGTTGGGGCCACTTGGATCTCCTGTGAGCTGTTTTCTTTATTTTCGCAAGTATTTTGGTTAATTTTACCTGATGGGAGCGTAAAGTCCAATCTGTGTTCCCGTGTTGAATCACGGAACGTAAAAACCCTGGAAAAAGGGGGATTTGTAGCTCTGTAAAAGAGGCTTCTCCTCCCGCTACAACAAAGCCTGTCATCATGTCCAACTGTCTGAAGGTTGCTTAAAGGACGTAAGAGAGGCCATCGTCTGGAGAAACAGGAGGTTTGAGGGAAGTGACTCTCCACAACCGTTTGTCACTCTGATATCTGGTAAATGTGATAATTAATACTGTAATTTAACTAAACCCACTCTGCAAGGTCTGTAATTAAAACTGATGTACCTACTTAGCACACCAAGCATCACAGGTGGGCCCAAATTAATCTGCAAATAGAGCTAAATTGCTTGTGCTTAGCGTTTTCGTCAGCGTCACTCACTTTGGTGGGAAATATCTGTAATTAATTCTGATTTAACAAAGTCATAAATCTGAGGTTAAATTCAGCCTTGACAACAGACGCGATGACAGCAAGAGACCTCATCTAGCCGTCCCAGATGGGATCCAAGACTCAGCTTTCTCCCGAGAACTTGGCTGAGATTTTTCCCTCTGACAACCGTTTGCCGCTAAGACAAGAGGACACATTCAAAGATAAACTCGTCTTTTTCTCGCATTCCCTCTCAGCCGTTTTTCAATTGTGAGTTAATCGAAATGAACTGGAGTGAAAGCCGACTTCCGGGCCGTGGAATGGAAAATGAAATGATTAGTTCTGGAGGGAAGCCAAATGAATTAATGCATTTTGATTTTGACTTGCAGTGAAATGAAGCTGCAGCCGCACAACAACTTACAAGCTTGTATCGGATGACTTTAAGGTATTACCTAACATCACTGCATTAACTTCAGATCATGAAATAACAATATACTATATGTTTTGAATGTTAAGCATGCTGTTATATTGCTTCCAGCTTGCAGAGCCTGATGTTCCTCACACAGTTTGGCAAGTAATTGCTTTTTTCTTTCAAGGAAAATCCGTCAAAGGTGAATTTATTCCCAAATGCACTTCAGAATTTAATTTCCCAAACTTTGACATTCCCAACCAGCAACCTTTCCACGTATAGAAAACTGATGCAAAATTAGCATATGCATTATATAAAATAAAGGAGTATTAAAAGAAAAGGGGATAAAAAAATGAAAGGTCTTGAATGCATGATTGTTTCCTTGTTTTTGTTTTGGTTGGTGCACCCGACGCCGGCGTCCCGCTATTGTTGGGCAAAAATAGTAGATTAAACTGAACGAGTGTCAAATCAAAGAAATAATCACATATTTATGAATATTTAATACGGTCACGGCAAATAAGGCAAGTAATTAGGAGTTTCCATAAATTAGACAAAAATTGTTATTTTATGTTAATGAGAGATCTTCAGCTTCCCCTCATGAATAATTTATGGGTCAACAAAAAAAAAAAGTTTTACGAGGAAGCCCGACTGTTGCATCGATCAGACACGTGTGCAGAGACTCGCACCAAACTGCTTCCCCCCTCAGTTTCCTCCCATTGTTTGCTGCAGTTTGTCACATAATATTTATGAAGGATGAAGGTGGCAGGTTTCAGCAGCTGAATTTACAATGCAGCCGGAGTGTGGAGTTGTTCTGGAAGGGGAGGTGATGCTGGCAGCAAACGCCAAAGCCGGCTCGTGGCCACTTTATTCACAAAGCAGCCTCTTCTAACCCGAAGGTAGACAACAAAGGAATACTGTGGACTGTGAGCTGTCAATTGTCAGAGAGATGTGAGGATTTGGGGAGAGCGTGCAGTGAAACCCATCGGCTCATTGGAGAGCTGGGAGGGGTCCTCTCTAAAGGGGTTAATATGAAGGCGGGAGGGGAGGAGTGGGTGGGGCAGGGAGGGCAGCGAGTCAGAAAACAAGTGCAAAACAAATCTGTGATCTGGAACTCGGAGAGCAGCCACTCAGGAGGGATTAATGAGAAGTAGGAGGCTGTGAAATTATGTGGCCTTTGAGTGGGGAGAATGGCCCTACCGGAGCATGGCCCTGAAATGAGGTGAGACAAACTTCACCTGATCCACAATTAACAGCATCATGCGGATGGGTGACACAGGGTCACAGCAGGGGAGTGGATGGCGGGGGGGGAGGAATCAACACCCCTCCGAAGAGGGCAGCCATCAGAAACTGACTCAATGAGGATTTTACACACCTGTCTTTTAAAAAAAGAGACGGCGACGGGACGAGAGCGGAGCTTGTTAGAAAGATTCATGCTTAATAAGTGCAGACATTAGCGGGGAATGAAGACAATTATCTGCATTGAAAAGAGGGAAAGAGTGAGAGACAAGAGGGGGGAGAACAGGGTAGAGTTGATTGCACAGGGGGAGAGGAGCAATAACAGGAGCACAAACGATTAAGTGGTGTTAGAGACTAGGAACACTTGTTTGCAAGGACAATCTTTGTGTACTTTTGTTGTCTGCCGGCCGCCTTTATCTTTGTG
Source organism: Macroramphosus scolopax (assembly GCA_901007825.1). Taxonomy (NCBI): domain Eukaryota; kingdom Metazoa; phylum Chordata; class Actinopteri; order Syngnathiformes; family Centriscidae; genus Macroramphosus; species Macroramphosus scolopax. The sequence goes on from CAAKHC010013207.1 coordinate 10,222, forward strand.
TAATGATGAAATGTGTTTAAAGAGATGAATTGGGATCGGAGGAGCCGTCCTGACATGATTATGAGGGATTCATCTGCAGCCATCTGCCACCGTTATGAAAGGGGGGTGGGGGATAGCGGAGAGATAGAGAGAGAAAGGGAGAGATCGGAGGGAGGAAGAGGAGGAGGGAAGTGCAGACCTTCTGTTCAGCAACCCTGCCACAACCCAACATTACACAGGCCTCTGGCCTCCAGTTTAACATAAAGCCCCAGAATCTGAAGGTGAGCTGCGTGTCCTGTTCAAAACACAGAAGTGGGTCATTGTTGTTTTACATCTTTCAAAGGCACAAAAAGAGATCGCTTTAACGCGAAATACTGAGACATGACAGCGCCCACGTAGCTCGCAAGCTACTATAAAATCAAAGTTAATCATTTTTATAATATTCTCCGCTGGTCTTCTATACCGGCTTGGAGCTGGCTTCCTACAGACTACCTCATATTCACACACCAGTTGGAGGAGAGGGCACAGCAGATGGGTCCGTTGCTCATCACAACGTCCACTTGTTCTAAAGGGAAAAAGCGGGGGACTAGATCGCATCTTAAGTTGTGTAATAGGCTTTTTAGTGTCACAAATGAAAGTCACACATATTTTTTTTTTCTCTCAGGTTGTCTCAAATATTCTCACACCGCTCAACATCTTTGCAGAATCGTAGGGGCTATAATGTACGCCAACGTGGTCTCACGGAGGAGAAAGATCCATTGTTACCGCTGATATTAGATGGTATTGATTGGATGTTATGTTGTACTTTTATCTGGCAGATCCAAAGCACTGATCGTGGCTCACTGACAGCCGTCTTCTTTCTGTTCCTGCCTTCTTACGTGGGGAAAAATCCACCAGCTTTCCTGCGTTTTAAAGCGCCTATATCACGACGGTTGAGCCATTACTTCATATCACAGGTCAATGCTACGGTGCTTAATTACGTGCCGGCTGCTGGGGGCTCCTAATAACCTGTCATTGAGGGGAATTTGAATGTCACACCATATTGTTGGGCCTTAATGGCAGCAGGCAGATCCACTGATGAGCCGTTTTGGGACAATTACAGCAGACATTCAAATCACAGGTCTTGGTGTGTGGTGAACTGCCCCACACACCCTGACAGGGGTTTACCAAAGGTGTGTGCGCGCACACGTGCGTGGACGCACACACTTGTTGTACCTTGACCCTGCAATCTACCTCTCTTGACACATAAAGTAGATAGCTCCCCCCCCCACCGCTGCTGAAACAGTTTAACTGTAGCCTGATCGCTTTTATTATCCACCTAATCCAGATATCAGCGATTTCATCAAGCCAGGAAGATATGCATATCATGAATTATTTTGACACCGGGACCTTTTAATTCTCACCGGCAATATTTCATCCCACACTGGACGGACGTGGCGATGTCAGAGGACCACGCTCCCCCCCCCGGCAAACCCAAATCATCCTGGGGGACAATAATGAGCTATGGCCACAATTATGAGCCGCCTGTGTGTGCATGCATCTCATCAAGATCCCCATGCAAGCTGCCGCTGCTGCAGGAGGAGCATACACACAAACACACAGTGCATGAAATATACATCTTTTTTTTTTTAGAAGAAGAAATGACATCATTTCATTGTGCAAACCAGAGTTGATCCTCCAACTTGAGAGGCTACTTGTGATAAGAGATCAGTTTTTTATTTCAGATTGTGCAGGCTTGTAGGAGCAGGTCTACTATGCAGTACAAAGTTATATCTCTAATTTATATTTTTTTTAACTTAATTTGTTTGAAAAATACTTTTAACCATGTGAGCAGTGGCCACTAATTCCTTTAATAATCATCAGTTTATTAAAAGTCAATCAATCATTTATTAATGCTTTATAACTCTGGACCGTTGCCTTGCAGAGCTGAAAATTAAACACCTTTTGATATTCATAAAGATGTGTAACTGCAGATGTTATGTCTTAATAGAGAAACAAACAGACAAACAGTCAAATAAAAAGGATAAAATCCAGTCAGTCAGGTTTTTTCACCACCTTGTTTTTAATACCAGCGTAAAGGTTGTCTGTAGATAAGATTCATGGACCATTTATAAAGCCATTAGTTGAAACTTTATAAAAGGTGCCTTGTTAGACAGTAGGAGGGGGATGTGTGCAGTAGTTCCACAGCAGCTCCATGTCTGTCTGTGATATGTGGACTGTGTAACTTAATACTCTGTGTCTTTACCCATGCTCCCTGTAGAGCAGGCATTACGTGAGCAAATTGGATGCTCAAACAGTCAGTCCGTGACCTTCCCCCATCCTGAATGTTGACCCCCGTATAAAGAGAGACATTACATCTCGTTACACAACAACACGGCCCCGGCGCCTCTCGCCAGATAAAGAAAAATGTCTCAATTAAATCTTCAGCGGGGCCCCCTGCGGAAGAGTTATCGCGGCCCCGGTAGCGCTGATCGCAACACTCACACATCCTCAAAAGTTATTTGACATAAATTGCCAGAGTCACATCATTTCCTGCCACACTCTGAGCGGAATTTACGGCTGATCCCATTGACTGGGAGCTGAACCTCCAATAAAATTCCTCAAGGGCCCATCGGGCCTGGAGACGCACCTATCTCCCCTCCATCAGGCCCTCTCCCCCAGCACGCAGATTAACCATGCAAATACACACAGGTGGAAGGGCGACACTGACAGCACATTTATGCACGTCTATGCACCTGGGCTGATATGGCCATGGGGGGGGCGAGGCGAGGCGAGGCAGGCTGATTCCTTTTATCTGATGTGGGGAATGAGAAAGGTGATGCAGTTTATCCAAAGAACTCAAGGAGGAGTGAGTGAAAATATGTGTGGCTCTAATTTGAAAATTAAGGGCGAGTGCTGCTTTATGTCCTCAGGAGGTCACCGCCCGACGTGCAGGAACTCCTAACAGAAGTAATATCATTATACGGCAGCGCATGAACCCTTAAAGAAAACCATTTAAAACAGAAAATAGCTTTTTGCATTAGTGCTCAAGCAGAATTATATTAACTACTAAAAGCAACCTTATGGCTTCGCAGGCCTCGTCGGCTCTGCAGGTGATGATGGTTATGATGATTCTTGCTGCAGATCGTTACAGATAGTTTCAGCAGGCCCATGGCATCAGGAATCAGAGGTCATTTAATTACAAGCATCATGTTTTCCACGCAGCATCACAGAGTTTGTCATCTGTTGTCTTTGCCAGGCTTGCTGTCTCTCTCTAGTGGCGAGGTGTGAGAAATCCTCAAAGACCCTTTCTACTGCGAATCGGACACCTATATAGCGAAGCTTCGTCACACTTGTTGAATTATATTTATCCAAGCTATCGGATGAGGGACTCGTGAGGATCATTCTGAAATGTAAACTGTGCATGTGTGTGTGTGTGTGTAAATGTATTGTATCCTTATCTGTTGTACATGCACGCAGGTGGCACTCGTAAGCCATCATGGACTCAACAATGGAAGTTTGAGAAAGCTCCATCTGCTGACCATCTGACATGATTTAAAGCTCCAGACAGTTATTGATAAATAACGTTGGGAGACGGCTTCGGCATGTTTGTTGTTCACGCAACTGAATTGAAAGTAAAACATTAATATATATTTGACTTCCGTTGTGTTTTAATTCGCAGAACTTTAATCAGACTCTAAAATACGGGGGACGCATTAATCATGGAAATCATCACAATTGTCTCGTCATTAAACATCCTCTCTTGTTGCCTTCCATCCAGATGATACAGCAGGAGAGAGAGGTCCTCCTCTCCAGCTTGGCAGAGCGTCTCATTGGAGGCTCAGCAGCAGCAGCGGCGGCGGCAGCAGCATCAGCAGCAGCAGTGGCTCTAGGGCCTCCAGCTGGGGCTGGCTGCTGCCTCTGCCTGCCCCACCAGCACCGAGGCTGGGGGAGGTGGTGGGGTTTTCGGCCACAGGATTGCCCTGGGGCTCCTAATTTATGCACCAGTAAAGAAAACGGAATTTCATCTCTCTGCTAAGAATGGTTGCTGCCCTCAGCAATGTGATTTGACAAAGTAAGCACTGGTGCGACCAGTGCACATGGAGATACGAGCGTCCCAGTACGATGACAGTATGACCATTTCATCATTTTCGATATAACCGTAAAACAAGAAGCCAAAGACCAATTTTGATTTTAAGGTTTATCATCAATTGCATTAACAGTGTCTGGGAGGTTTAAAGATCTGCATTACAGTATATTACATTAGATGACAGATGACGTCTGTACACATGAAGTTACATTTTAGAGTTCGCTGTCAACCTTACAGGTGGCCAATCTAACAGGAGGGAATTCACACTCTGATCAACACATACTGACAATTCTAATAAAAGACATTTAGGTATTCTGCCTTCGCAGTATGAACTCATAGACACCCAAAATATAAATGAAATGACATGATGCGGTTCAGGAGATTAACTGTGTGCAAACCGAAAGACAAAAGATGGCCTGAATCTAAGACGAGTCCTTTATTCAAAAATATTCTGAGGGATGTTGAACTATAATCACTACGTTTAATGCTAAAAAAACTACTCGCTTAACAAGGAAGCGCCGCTAACAATACAGATTATTCAGGTCATTCTGTGCGGGTCCTCTGACCAGCATGACCTCAACAAACTGACGTTTCTGCAGCATCAAATCCTAAAAGTTGCCTCGTCAGCACTGCGTATAATAATTGTTAATGACACACACACAAGTCAAAAGGTGATAATGGTTAAATCTGTAGTGTGTGACAGGAGAGTTGTGGCTAAGGAATACAAAAAAAAATACTAAATATTAAAGCATCTGCAGCTATCCCATTTTGTGGCATTAAATTCTAACAGAAAAGAAATGTTTTCCTTCACAAGATTGTTGGGAGTCAGGCACCATTTACAAAATGTACATAACCAACCAATTGTTGTAGTTCGAATGGTCACATGACAGCGTTGAGAGTCCTCTGCATTAGTTTGTGAGCGTGCAACATGATCTGCGCTGTAAGGACACTGCTGGCTAGGTGGAGCTAACAGACTAAAAAAAAAATGTGGATGTTGAATTCCAGGTAACAGAAAGTAAAGACAAGCAGACTTGTGTCTGGTTTGTCTTCACCACGCTCATTTAGGATTTGCATGCTGATGTACACGAGAGATAGAAAGCTAAAAACTAAGGGAGGCTGAAATATGTGCAACACAAGCTGTCAGTCAAATCTAACGCCAGTATACAATTCACATATCATTTTTTAATCATAATATCATCATAGGAGTCCCGATTTGTGACAGAAATTAAAACGCAGGGAGGGGCGGTGTATTAATCAGCCAACTAGCTAATCAGATCCTCTTTCATTACACTACAAGCGTATGATACTGCACGTACGCCAGTGGCTGAACAGGCTGCAGCCTCTTGCTGCTGGTCACTTATTCTACCCGTGACACCCCTCAGTGAGCCAAAAGCTGGGAGAAGCATTAACGCTGGCGGCCACCTGGGAAGCACAAATATTACATCTGACATGCTCTGAGCTCTCAAAATGATTTGACTGGAGGTGCAATGAATAAATAATAATTACAGTGAGATGTCAAAAAAAGGCACACACAGTTATCAAGGATGTAGGCATCAGGCAAGATTGGCACAAAAGACTCAAAGCATGCTAGAAAAATAAACAGAAGAGGGAAAAATAAATCAACGTAATCAAAGATTAAATAATGAGAGATGAAAATAATATGTATAGTAAAAGGGACAATGGAAGGGAAACTAGGAGAGAAGAAACCAAAACCATGCACAAAAAAGCAACTCCCAAATTTCAACATACGTTAATTCAACCTCCAGAAATCAAATACGCCCCCCCCCCCACCACCACCACGATGTCGACTCAGTCAAAACAGCAACACATATTTTCAGAATACTATTTGGTGTCGGTTGAGTTAAAGTCCTCAGGCTATGTCTTGTGAGATAGATATGCAGCTAGCATAGCACTGTGCACGTATAGCCAGTGGTGGGATGTGTAGCTCAATATATACACAGGTTCTTAAGTTATTGCAGGTTCATCTCGGCAGTCCAGCACCTGTTGCATACATGTGTTCGGGCTCTGTGTGCTTTGCAGAGGGACGTCTAGACTAGAGTAGGGCCTTGAGGCAGGACTTAATCCAGGCTAGGCTGAAAGATGCCAACGCTGCAGCTGGATGGAGCTTTAGGGAAAACAGGGATCTGATAAGGAGCAAAGGAAGTGGTCACCAATAAAAAGAGCGAGTCAGGAAGTTGGCGGCCGTGTTCAGCCAGCCCATTCCATCTGTGATTGAGCCGACACGTGTGACAGCCTTGTCCTGCTCCTGGGAGGGGCTCTCCTCCTCAGGCAGGTAGTCTGGGATGTCTAGGTTCTCCTCTACCAGCTCTGCTGAGTCCTCCTGGAATGGCATTATCAGCTGCACAAAGAAACAAACAGAGTTATATTTGTATTACTATGAAACATTTGTCCAAACTACTTTGATTGATTCCAAGATGCATATAAAGTTGTCTGACAACATCATCTTGAGTCAGATATTAAATGGCTGAGCCTAGTCTGCCCCCTGCTGGCCATAAATATATCACTGCTCCTTGAAACTTGGTCAGCCAATTCAACTGTTTTTTTTAATTATTTGGGAAAATGGAAATTAAATTCTTTACAATCAGATGGGAACAGCAATTTGGTGAGTTATATGTAACATATTCAAAATAATTAACCAATTCTGGAATTTGGCTAAATGCTTGCAAAAAGCAAGTTGCCTATAGGCTGAGGCAGAGATGTGACTAGCTAATCATGTCAGTGTGAATGAGTCTCAGCGCAGGCAGGGGGGTTAAACTCCCTGGACAGAGATGTACAGCGAGCACACTGACCTATCAAATGCCTTTTTTTTTTCTTTGTTGCTCAGCTTTGCTTACCTCTCCTCCATTCGCTGTCTTTACCACCTGCTGGGCTATCATTACTTTAGTGGAGTTGATTGCTGTGCCCAAGGCCTGTTAGGAGAAAAATAAAAATGTTGGTAAAGCGTATCGGTCTATGATTTAAACGTGACAAAATTGAAAAATTGACAGTCAAAAAATACTGCTGTTTAATCATGAGAGCCTGTCTGGAATATGGCAGCTGTTACCGCTACATGTTCACAATATAGTTGTCAGGTTTTCTATATTTGGCCATTTAGACACAGAAATCCTGTTATTGGTATCAATATCTACCCAATGCCCTCTGTGCATTTCCATCTATTTCAGGAAACCCATGGTTCTTCTGCTTAAACATGACAATTACTAGTCAGTTTTAATACAGCTGAACTCCACACTGAAGGGAGCAGATTTTGCACTTTTGCCAACATGTTTTGCCCCGAGGCCACAGCACAACAATCAGCAGTTTACACTCAAACTAACAGATCCACTTGCTAAAGCACAAATGCAAAGATGTTTGAAAGTTAAGATTAATAGCATTGGTAGATCCATTCACGTACACATAAAGGAATTATTTTGAAATGTCTGCATCATTTTTACGGTGTTACTGGTAAATAAAAGTTGTGTCTGGACCCTTACATCAGCTTTAAGGTCAGAGCGGATCCTGACAACACATCTCTTGACAGCCATCTGGAAGGTGAAGCTGATGACCCCTCGGATCTTTAACAAGGCCTCCTCACAAAGGCTCCTCCGAGTCTGACAAAAGGAAGTGACCAGATGAAAGAAATGATCAGGCTAAGCAGCGAAGCAACCTGCTAGTTCTGAAACATTGTTGTTGGTTAATGACACAGCAATACATATCATTTTGTACTTAATAGCTACACATATCATACTAAAGAAATGCAGTTCACATATCTATGCTACATTCTTGTGTGGTTCTGCTGAAATGATAGGGATGCAGCTCACCAGAGGCCGTCTGTCTGTTGAAATATAATCTGGCTAGGTGCAAGATTCCTGCTGAGCAGCATTCAGGTTCAATCTCAACGTCCTGCTGTTCAATGGCTGACATTTACAACCCTGGCCCTCCACCCCTTCTTCCCCACACCAGACAGGCACCGCTAGGAAGCACTGACAATACTCCGTGTGTTTACATGCTCTCACGGAACCAGGAATCTCAGATAAGCCAGGGGGGTGTATTAAGGAGCAGGATTTGAAGGTTAGCAAGATAAGTTCTTGTTCACTTTCTAGCAAAGTGCATTGCCATGGCTGCTCTACAGCAGGTCATGTTCCAGATAAGAGATCAAAACATATACAACTGCTGCCTACTGACCAATCAATTCTCTTGGAAAAATGTCATCACCACTTGTGTTGATCCTTTGGACACTGAGAGTCTCAGGAAGAAGCAAAGCTTTCGTGAAAAAACAAAACCTCTTCAGACGTAATTGCTTAATCTCCTTCAGCTCGATCTTAAACAGCGAGACTGAATAAAGCACTAAAAGCCTTGTACCTTGTTGACCCTATAAGACTTACAAGTAAAAGTACTTATCGGTATGAATAATGTCTTATTTTTCTTGTGCTCTCCAGGAGAAATCTACTAGGGGAAATCTGGTTCCTCCAATCCATTACCCAGATTACGGGGCAAGAATCCCCAAGTAAAGGTGATAGTTTTACTGGAGTGAAGGCGTTTGTATCCTGATTAGTTGAATACATGTAAGAACTTTACTGTAAAAATGCAGCAGCACACACAACAGCTTTATGCAAAAATCTGATGTTCGACAAGTGTCTGACATGTGCTACTTCATTGTCTTTATTCTCATGTGCATGTTGTGGACACTTACAGAGTCATCTAGTCCATCGATGTGCAGGACCACCGTTTTGGCCCTCTTGTTGTTGGACCCCAGGAAGAACTGGGCTTTACGTCGGCAGGAAGCAGCATCTGCCTCGGCCTGTTCGGCCTCTTCTTTACCGGCTGACTGCAGAATCTCATAGATCTCAGAAGAGAGCAGTTTGGTTTCTCCAGGGGATGTAGTCCTTAGGTGAGAGAGAATAAAAGTTAATGTCAGAGAAAGAGAAAATCATGAAAGAAAACATGCGATATTGTGTTGTGTCGTTTGTCAAATGTACTTCTACCCCTGACTTGAAATTTTCTGCATGTGAAAATGTGAAAAGTCAAAGGCATTGGAATTTACACAGTTCAAACAGGCAAAGAGAACGAAAAGAATGTGCCTGTCTAATGTAAAGATCTGTCTTAACATGTCTGTCCCCTAAGTAGTCAACATGGGAGGGTTGACAAACTCTAGACCAACAGTGGAGCCACTAGACATGGATAATGACCTCTGACAGTGACCATTTGATAAAATCAGCAGTCAAAATAAGGTGTTATTTAGGATTAAGTGCTAAAAGGTTCTTCCTTTCTTTATCCCAAACCTTAGAATTCTTTGCTCAACTCTTTTCTTGGAAACAGAAACGTAGGTCATTGGTCTTTGTCAGACACACAAGTGATTTCTATTGGATTGGTCTTCTGCCAAAAGACTGATGTTTGTAATTATTTTAATTTGTTTACTCTCACATCCAAAGAAGACAAATGTAATGCAATGCAGCTAAGTGGCGACCTTTGCTTTTGTGATTGCAATGTGTGTGATGGCCGTACAATTGAGCTCTGGGAGGCTGGGTGTTGGGCGACCTATAATCATGCCAGCAGTGATTGTAATGTGTGTGAGCTTAAACGGCTTTGCGACGGAGAGCGTGTTAAAGAAACAGGTGGAGCAGGGATGTAGATCAGTGGTTTGAGATTAGGCTAAAACTGAAACCAATTACCAATTTGTTGCAGTTGCAGTCATTGTGGCCTGATTGTGATAATTGTCATTCCTGGAGATATAAGGTCCATATGTTAATGGTTGGTAATGGTTGTTGTTCTACGGCCTTGGAAACTTACAACACAAATGCTGTCACTACCACAGCAACATCCCCACCCAACCCTCACACGGCAGAAAATGAGACACCCGCATTAACATCAAGCATGTACAGACAGCAAAAAAGAAAAAAAGCAAAGCATAAAATGTTAGTAGGCTGTAACTTTCCTTAAAAAAGCCTCATGATGTCATTAGTCGTTGTAGTGCTAGATGTAGTATTTTGTCAGGATACTCCCTCAGGCTATACTGCTTTATACATCACCATGTCATCACTCCATCTATAGTAACCACACACGACATCAGCTGTCTGGCATCGCTGCCTCTGGGATCTTCGGAGCTGCGTGATACATTCCTACCTCAGCTTTATAAAAGGTTTTCATCAAGCCAAATATTACTTCATTTATTGAATTCTTTTACTCGTTGAACGGGAAGCAATTACCTTTTGAGCTTCATATACAAATAAACTGAAGGAATTGTGTTCACACCTGTTTGCTGGAAGTATGCTAGACGTTACCCTTTAGCGACGTGTTTCACTCTGTCCTGCAATAATCAACCACGAAAGTCAGACTGACCAGACTGCAAGCAGGGAACGGTGCCTCTTGATGCCGCCCCTGACTGGATAAAGTAACTGGCTTTCTCGAGGTCAAGCAATAGCTTTGATAAAGGGAGAAACAAAGTCCTGTATCCAACAGTAAGCCACTTGAATAGGTTATTCTTATCAGGTTGCTAATGATAGTTAGGCCGGAGTCACATTGCAAAACTGCCACAGATCGTCGGGTAGCCAACGCATCTTGAAATCAGACCTGCTTCTGACGCAACGCGCGACCTGATGCTGGTCATCCTATCCTTTCAGGGTGCTAACCTTGCCTCGGAAAAAAAAAGCTAAAAGGAGGATTTTACACTTACAAAGAGCAACAAATGTGCTCATGACGTGTGAGAATGAAGCCAACTCTGCAAGATATAATGCTAACTTCAAAAAAAGCAAAGATCAAGCACAAGCCGACATCATTTAAAATATGCAAGTGGACTGATTAAGACATTTTAAAGAGGTGGCAGGATAAATTTAAATCTATGACATGCAGAAGCAGCATTTTTAGCTGTTCGCCGCTATGTTCTCATTCAACATTAATCACTTTCACTTTTACACTGCAAATAGAAGGACATCCTCCAGCCAGGAAAATTTGCAGACAAGCACACTTTGTCTGCTCAAAACAAAAGAAATCCTAGGTTATGGTTTTACATAGCGAAAGTGCACAGTGAGCATGTGTGTGTGTGGGCATGTGTGTGCGTGCGTGATGTGGCTGTGTCAGGGACTTGCTTCTGCATGACATTCTGCAAGCTCAGCATCATGCCCAGCTCGTCCTTCATCTTCTCCCTGTTGGCTCGACATTCTGCCAGGTATCGCACGGCCTGCAAAGACAAGGGCAACCGTTATCTTTCCACCCCCTAAATGCTCACAGACCTCATGTGATACTATTCAAGTGGGTGCTGTTGAAATGGGTGCGCATGTTCAATGGTAAAATGTTACTTAACCAAGAGAGAAACACATGCTATAACCCTTTGTCTGCACATTGCGGGTGTATCGTCAAGGAGCAGTAATTATATAAAAACACTTAAAAGTTAAAAGTAATGCACTAGACAAAAGGGTGGTGGTGTTTTATCAAGACTTTCTATTGTGTTTATACCACAAATCAGACAGCAGATGTCACCACTGTACAGGGGTTTAAATATGTAGCTGTTTCACTGCCACCATGTGTCGACATGTGGGACAGTGGGATATTGGTGGGTCAAGTGACCTTTGGACTTTCACTGATAGCTGTACTGACCCCTCTAGACAGCAGGATGGAACTGATTATGAGGCATGAAGCATTGAACAGTATTAGATATATATACTTTATGTCCAAACTGCTACTGTAAACAGCTTTGATGATAATTCCAACATCTACTCTAGCTCTACAAAATAAGCAGTATGTATTCCAACCTTACATGTTTCTGATTTGTCTATATGTAATTTTAATAGTGTTTTGTGTTAACACATTAGGAAAATGGGTAAACTGATGCTACTAACCAATAGTGCCGAGTAGACAACCTGTGGGTTGTGGTGGTCCAGAAAGAGAATGAGACCTGGGAGACAACCGTGATCTTCTACTATGGCTCTTCGATTAAGGGGGTCTGCTGCAAGATCTCGCAGCTGGTTCACCACTGTCAGTGCATCCACCTCCGCACTCATGGTGCCTCTTGTCTGGACACCACGCACATCAAACCAACCTCTTCACTCTACTGCAAAGGAATGATAAAGAACATGAGGAAGTTTACATTGTTCAATTTGGGTTAATGGCTCATGGTGGATTTCATAATCAATTTATTGGTATCTGTAAATAGTATTATAATAGGAAATAGTGATACCCCAGAACAAGTCTGTGTTGAGACTTTTAATGGCTTGTTTTTGTTGTCAATTTCCATCAGTAGCAGCAAATAAATCATATTTGAGAGGCTGACAACAACAAATAGTACTTTACGAGAACTAGTAAGTGGCTATTAAAATTGTTGACCACCTGTAAGCCATATTTCCTATAAAAATGTATCGTATATGTGTAAAAAATTGTCTTAAAAGTTATCGTTGTCTTGTAGTATTTAGAAGCAGAATAATGGTATGCACAAATTGTATGCACTGAATGTCTAACTTTTCCATTTTCAATGACCACGTAATACCGGCGTAATGGCGTATCTGAAACCTTAAAACAGCATAACGTGTGAAATTGGTATTGCATTATGTTGCACATAAGGGACTTACGTAAAATTACGTTATTGGTTGAGGTTAACTTTAAGTGAGACTAATGTTAGGATCACCGGACAGAACACACAGCTTAGCTTGCAATAGGTAATTGTTGAGTCATCCCACTCAATTCGATATGTCATAGCTAACTCAACAGAATCTAAGTAAAATATTTTTCACACGGCTAAATCGAAATAGTAATTTTTCCAAAGACACTCCACGACCCCCAACCTAACCTCAAATCACGCCCTGTAGTACAGCGGCAGCTAGGCTATGCTAACTAACGTTAAGTCACTTCACAATGCAGCATACCTTTCCGTCAGTTTTCAGTTAAATCGTGAAACAACATCGGGTAACTTCAGTTACAAAAGAAGCAAAAACGACGAACTGGGAGACTCAATGCCACTTTAAAAACAACCTTTACAAAATAATTTCATTAACGCTGGGCCTGCGTCTCTTTCTTTGCAATGCTCGTTTAGCTAGCAGCTGTGATCGGTGTTTGGGTTTTGTGGCACGTCAATGGGTACAGCTGTTTTGTAATTGAGGACAACCCAGTTTGCTATAGGGACCCTTCAGTTTTAACGTGACACAGCCCGGCTGGGATATACAAGAACAGATAACGAACATGCACAAAAATTCGACCATTTGATTGGGTAGTGGATTGTGATTGACTACTATAAGATCCAATCATAAGATATTATGGTCCTAAACATTTATTGTAATTGGTGGTTTTGTCGGCCACTCAATATCATCATCCAATAGTGATGTTGAATTTTCACAACCTACCTATCGTAATCTCTATAATCCAATTGGCTCAAATATATTTTCTATGACTCCTTCCACATTAGTCACCCCTCAGGAGATGTCCGACCACTAGACAAACTGGAAAACTTCTGTCCCTGTAAGTGCGCCACACAACTGACATTTTATGTTACGTTAATATATACTAGCCGTCAATCACCAGAGGCCAGGAAACAAGCATTGTGTATGTTTTCGACAAATCCTGAAGGCGTTGCCTTTGACAGGAGCTTGTAAACTGTGAAGGTTGGTTGGATTTAGCTAGCCGGCCAGCTAAACTTATTAGCTTCAGTTAGCCTCACTTGCCGCTGAAGTTAAAATTCGTCAGACTAATATATTTAAATGAATTCGTTCGCTCTGTAACCATGAGAGTAACATTAGTTAATGTAACAGCTGTCAGTGCTCTAACTGTAAAAGGGACACATTTCCAGCGTTTATTTGATTCGTAACTGACAATGATAAACCACGTTAAGTTACATATTTGACCGTGTCGTTTTATATTTTGCATATACAAGTATATAACTTTTTATAAAACTAATTTCACCTAGAATCATAACTAGTCTCTATCCCAATGTGTGTTTTTCTGAAGATCGCTGAGACCCTTGAAAAGTTAGACAATGATTAGCAATTTACCAGTATTGTGTTCGCCAACGTTAAGTTGCTTCTTTGAACGTGTTATTTTATATTTTGCATAAAAAGTAAATAACCTTTTTATGTAATTAACTTAACCTAGAATCAAATCTAGTGTTTATCCCAATGTAGGTTTTTCTGACGTTTAGTGGATACATGGTCTTGTCATAAAATAATACATTTAGCTGAAAAAAGAACTGTAAGACAAGCATCTCGCAATGATATTATTGAATTGATAGTTTTATTGCTTTTTAAACTCATGAGATAATAGATATTAACTAGGAGTTTCTGATGTTAACAAAGTTACTGTGGCATCAAGTTCTTTCTGTAGTCATGATTATTGTTATTATAGTCAGTGGGTGATTCACATGATTGTTTAAAGGTGAAACAAAGTGAATTCCTCTTGTGTTTTGTTTCCGATTAGATTCCTGTTTGGGAATGATGCTCTCAGTATTTCGACATGTATCATTCTGCCCTGGGGAAGTAACTCAACAGACATGAGTAAAGACCATGAAAGAATCGAAATGGACCTGGTATGTTACTGAGCAGATGTCTGATTGAATTAAAGTCTGATGAACAATTACAAAACCTTTCAGAAATTTGATGTTGAATTCTAATTCTCTAACAGTTTACCTTGATCCCATGCTTGTGTATATAGTGATGTACTGTCATGTACAACACATGAAAAAATATTTTTTTTGCTTTTGTGTAATGTAAGTTTTCCGTGTATCACGTGATTTCTTTTTTCAGGCTCTTGGTTCAGCCAAGCCATATGGCTCCTCCAGAAGTATTGTAAGGAGAATAGCTACTAGTCTTCCCTTTAAACCCTGCCCAAGGGTTCATTTTCAGGTGAGAAACGGTTGCCAGGATCACTGTTTTATCACATATTGTCATTTGATAGTCAGTCAAGTCCGACTATGATTTTGTAACTTAACATAATGGAATCTTATCGCTCTTATGTTGCATGTTTATGTGAAATTGCCACATACATGTTAGCCCATTATTTTCTTCTGTCCTTCTCCCTGTCTCTTTACTGTTGAAGTCCCAGCTGCGTGAGAACAAGTCTCTTGCCTTCTACAGCTTTTGTTTACCTCTGCTTGTCTGATTGTTTTCAGTTATGAACTGTAAACACAGTGAATGAGGGCATTTGAAAATAGATATCGTCATATCATCAGAGCACTGACAGGGCTTTTGTTTTATCTGCCGGAACAAATCCATTTGAAATACATCAGTTTTACGTCATGTTTAAAAACGTAATTGCCTTATCTTTCCTTCTCTTTCAACACTGCTTTCTCCTTTCTTTTCTTCTTTTTCCAGCTACCCTCCCTCGCTAAGAGGAATGCAGTATGTCTGCTTTAGGTCAGTTTGTTGAGCAACCTTTGCTTAGTCATCTACTCTGAAGCTTTCAACTAGTAGAACCTATCACTTACCTTTTCCCTCTGAAACACAATCATTTTACTGAAATACAGTGTTATAATGTTTACTGATGCATTTTTTAATGTACTTTATTTAATCATTGAATGTGGCTGCTCTCCATTCCTTACAGCTTTATCCGTACTCTGAGGACGCTGGTATCCTCATAGCTTCCAGGAAACAGAATGGTCTTGTGGCCTCTCTGGCTGATATCGCCTGGATCGACAGGGATGATGAGGAGGATGAAGACTACTTTGGCAGACCTCGGTAAGAGAAATGTATTTATATTCTAGATGGGAGCTGATATTTAAAAATTGACTTGTTCGCTTTGTGTGATTCTGATATGTATTTGTAATAATAATTGTCTTTATCGTGACAGCTCAGGGCTGGCAGCAGGACTTGTGTTTCGAGGCCGCCTGCCTCATCCACAGAGAAAAACCTTAACCAGGCAGATGTCACTGCCAGGCCTGCATCAGGGGGATCTGGACCCTCAGGGGCCGACAGTCGCCAATGAGGAGGCCATTCAGAAGATCGGTGCTCTGGAGACAGAACTTGCCAAACTCAGAGTGCAGATAGCACAAATCGTCTTGGCACAGGAGAAGAACACACAACCAGGTATCACACATCAACAGTATCCTACACATCAACAGTATCCTACACATCAGCTAACCGCTCTAAAGTATTTGATTTCTTTGTTTCAGTGTAATAATAGAGTTCACCTCTAGGGAGCAGCAGAATTTCACATGTACAAAAAGAATTTGACTCCTTCCTTTGTTTCACCTCAGCTGCTACCACAGGACCCCCTCCTCCCCCTCCACCGCCCGGTGGCACTCTGCCTCCCCCTCCACCACCACCTCCTCCTCCACCACCACCACCACTTCCACCAACAAATCTTCAGCGGACATTTTCAGCCATTGACTTAATAAAGGATCGCAGAGGGAAGAAGACAGACAGCCAGACCATGTTGGATCCAAAGCCAGTAGAAATCCCCAGCATGCTGGATGTCCTGAAGGACATAAGCAAAGTGAAGCTGCGATCTGTCAAAAGGTAGGCCCATCCTTAAGTACTGAATGTATCAAGATAGACGTATATTCATTTGAGAGGGATCAAATGTTATTTTTTAGGTGTTTTTAAGTCAGATAACAGTACAACAATATTTTTTACTAGGTAGTCCCTTGAGATTGAAAACTCTTCTTGAGTACACTTGACCTAGACAGCACACCAATTCAAGTTTAAATAGATTTCTCCTTGTAAAACCATTATAAACAGGTAGACATGTTAAATATTCAAAAATATTAATTTTCTTATCTGCACAATTAGTAAATGCTCTTGTTGTCCGTATGTTTTCATAGTCGTCCATCAGAAAATGAGGCTAAAGAAAAGGGCAAAGAGCCCATCGATGCTGCATCGCTCATTGCAGAGGCCCTGAAACGCAAGTTTGCCCATCGATTCAGACACGACAGTGGACAAGAAGAAATGGACGAATTCAAGCTCCCCGAACCAGAAGTGAAACATCGAACCGCAGCCCCTTTGGTGAGAGATGTTACTGTATTCTTCCAACTGAATGTGGGCGCAGTATCTGTCTCACAGCAAGATATTTAGAGATAAAAAAAAAAACTTTTTAACATCTGAAACAAACCACATTCCAGCAAGTCAGTCATTAGTTCATCCATGAATCAACTGTCACTTTTTACAAAGAAAAATCTAGATTCTTTGATTTCCGTTTGTTTTTTATAGACATTTGATAACCACCATGTAAGGCCCATTCTCATCTGTCTTGTGTGACACGTTCTGGGTCACGTCATGTACTTGATTCAGTCTTTTGTCTTTTTCGCAGTTTGGGCAGCACATGTTGAAGTCAACTGGGAAAAGGAAGTTGCAGTGAACACATGACCGATGAATCCAATTCAGAACTCTAACTCTGGATGTGCTGTGGACGCCTAATGTCTCGTCAACCTTTTTTTTTTTAATATATTTGTCCCTTTCTGGAAGGTCAGGGGATTCTGCCTGAACTAGCTGACAGGCTGCTTTAAGTATCATCTCACAGTGTTGAGCCGATGATCATCCCGACATCAGTCTTTGCACTTTTTGAAATATATAAGATTATCTTTCTGTTTTACAAACATATTTTCTCCTGTTTAACAATCAACACAGCCGTGAGGTGAACTGACAGAGGCACACATGAGCACTTTTAAGCAACACTACAGAAATGTCAAACGTAGTTAGTGTTATTGTTCAATCATTAGGTTCTTGTTGAGCTTGTTGCACACAGTACAGAGTGTCAGCTCTTCATTCCCATTCCTGTGAAAGCTGAAGAGCTCTTCTACCACTGAAGAACGAGCCCTTTCATACTTGTGGGAAAATGTGGTGTATTATATATGTGTATAATGGCTTGTAGTCTAATTTATGATTTCCATTTATTTATTATATGGTAATCCTAATTTTAAGAGTAATTACTTCCGATTCTTGGCTGTTATTAATTCCAGGTGTTCCCAAGTAGAACAGCTTCTTCTTTATCTTGAGTGTTAATCTGCATCCCAGTTGCCAGTCTTGCCATAGTTTGTCTTTATGTGCCTCCGAATCTTAGTTGACAATTAGATGGAAGACATTCCAGTGATGCTATGAGATTCTGCCTTTCAAAGCCAAAGCCTTTATTTTCAATAACAGCCACTGTAACTATTACCAAGTACAGATTTCTAGGTTATTGACAGTTACAGGTACAAGTAGAATATTCCGTTGCTCCATCGGTACCTCATTTGATAAAAATTTGCCTTTCGTAGAACCTAAAGTAAAACGTCTTTTATTGTAGTCTGTATTGAAATCTTTGTGTTTATATGAAGACTTCCTGTGTACCTGCTCTTATAAACTCAAAGGTTTAAAACACTATTGTGCCACTACTCATTTTAAACAGCAATACTACATTTTCATGTCTGTTTTGAAATGTGACTGAACACGTCTCATGTCAAACCATATTAGCTTCTATAAGGGAACAGGTTGTGTCAGTAATTGGGTGATTTAAATCTAAAGATTTTGTAGAAGAGTTGTCTTCCATAGTAAGTACTGTCTGTCAAATGGCTGAATAAAGTTTCTGTTCTGACTTGATCTATTTGGATTTTAACCTTTTAAAAGTCACCAACTCATTAATTTGCTCTTGCCCCTAGAGATTAAGAATATTCCCTCTGGGATGTCCACTACCCAAACCTATAAAAACATGCATTTTTCCACTATTTTGGTTTAATCATAACTAACATTCATTTTTAGGATTTTAACCCTTTAAATGAGTTTATTCTGTAAAGCCATCTGTATTATTACATACTAAAATATTAATGCTCTTACAGTATGTCAGTGAGTAGCTTTTTAAACATATCCTTTGAGTACCTTAGGGGACAACAGTTTCCCCTTAAACTGCTTTTAAAAATATACTAACTTCATATTCTTTAAAAATACAATAGTGTAGTTTGCAGACAAATGTGGAGGAAAACTATTTGACTCAGGTTACATACTTGGACACTGAAAGTCAAACATTTGTCAACAACAAGTTTTATTATTCAAATAGTAACTGCAACAGGCATGTATCAAAAAGGTCAAAACAGCAAAGCCTTTACAAAATCTGGCTCGACACTCAAGTCTTCCCAAAAATGGCTGTCGCGACAAATTGTAAACAGTTTCATGAACAGTCTTACAGCACTTACAGCAAAATACAAATAGGCTAATGTAAGAAAAGCACCTGTATCTTTCAAAATGTTCAAACACGATTTGTGCCACTGTACAGAATCAATGTAGGCAAACCAAACAAAGAAATGGAATGTTCAAAGTCACTTGACCATTTTGTTTCCATACAAAAAAGGGACAACTGGAGTTGTTCCTCACAACAAAAAGGCAAAGGGATCAGGCAGTGCATTCAAAGACAAGCACACCATGCACTTGATGGGGACAGGAGTTGGTTTGGTCACTTAGCATAGTTTGTGCATAGTTTTAAGGCATCAAATCGAGCAGTCATATAGGTTGCATGTGGCTGTGAGACATTCTGCGGAGAGGGAGAGTCCTTCAGTAGCCAGAGAAAACAACCTTGCATCGCCTGCAGTCATCCCTTCCCCCTCTCCTTCTTGATAAGAGACTGGCAAAACCCTGAGCGAGTCAAGTTGCGTGGAGTTTCAGGAGTGACGCATGTGCAGCGAGTAATTGATCACCAGTCTGGGAGGGAAGCTACTTCAAACATCTAAAACAAAAACAAAAAAAATCTATATTACCTTCACAGGGTGTCTTGCAGATGTTTTGGAGACAAAGCTGCACATCCAATGGCGTTATTAGGGAGTGCAAGAAAACATTGTAGCACAGGTGGAGTTACTTATGGCATCTGGTGTGTGTGTGTGTGAGAGTGAGTGAGTAAGTGAGTAAGTGAGTAAGTGAGTGAGTAAGGTTCTGCTCATGGCTTATACAGTGGGATGACAGTTCAAACCAGTGGTTCTTCACATCTGTGCTTTGAAGGCAAACCGTGAAGCCGACATGGTTCACTTCAGTTCGAGTGAGAGAGAACAAACAAGATGTGTAAACAGTCTTCGTAAAGGCAGCAAAAGGACTGGGCTGGTCACATTTTTCTTTGTTTTTACATGAGGAAGAATGTTCAATACAAATGCAACATGGCATTATTCAGTCTTAGGAGGGTCTCATGTCTGAATACTCCAGTTGTCTCAGTCAGATCTGTTCGGATCATTCTTCAAGTCTTTCTTTTCAAATGGCACTTCAAAATACCAGAAAAATATCTTCAGTTCTTAAACTGCTTTCCCCTTCACCAATGAAAAAAAAGGTGTGTTCAGTCAGTAATGCCAAAACTACAGTGGAAAAAATAAATAAAATAAAGGAAATTAAGGAAATACAGCAGTAGCCAAATGAGGTATCTATGTATTGCTCTATATCCAAAAAAGTGGAATTAAAAATTAAATAAATTAAATTAAATCAGTGGTTTATCAAGATGAGCGGCAAAAGCAACAAAACAGAAACAAGGTGTTCAGTTGGATAAGGTGAGGCAACAGCTGGGCTGGAGGCTGCGGGGGCCCCACCCTGCCCCCAGTGTGTTGTGCGGCCCTGAGGCCAGGGTCAAGGGGTTGTGATGAACGGGCACAAACATGAGGAGTGTCAGGATTATCTTCTTCCCTGAGGTATTTCTTTGGAGCTGGATTCTCCTGTGGCTTTAGCAGTGTTGCCGTTTGTTGGGCCGACTTCGGCATTGCTGGGCTCCGCCTCCCGAGAACCGGAGGTTTGTTCCTGCTGAAGGCCCCCCCAGCTGGCCTTGTTCAGGCCCATGTGACCCAGCATAGTCCGGGACAGGCGTGTGTCAGAGAAACGGGCCCACTCTCCAAACAGTGGCTCGGCAACATACGTCATGAAGCCTGAAACGGGGAAAGAAACAAATATTTGAGATAAATATTAGACTCAAGTAATTGGTGAATAAAACAAATATATTAAACGATTGCTCACCTATTTGAATGTTGCAAATTGTGTTATTCTCTCGGTCACAAAGTGGGCTAACTTCAAGTTTTTGCTTCTTCTCCATGTCTCCTGTAATATAGAATTAACAGATGAAGGATTATATGTCAGTGCATCAATGCATAATTTGTATAACTTCAATAGTTTTACAAAAAAAACAAATTATCCCCAAAATCGCATTGAAATAATATTGTCATATGAATTTAAGCCCCTGGGGAAACCCCGTTATAAACCTAAGGGGCTAAATAATGAAGGTCTGAGGAAAAGTACTAAATGAATGACAGAGCAGACAAACTGCTGCAGAAGATAACCTTGTTGGAAGAACTCCTTTGTCACTTTCTCACTCCACTTTTTGCTCAGCTCCCAGGGTCTGCAGGGGTTACAGATGTCTGCACACTTCAGAGCCATCTGCACAGGACGGGAAAACAAACTACATGAGAACCCACAGTGTTATACTTAAATGCAGGAGTGGCACGTATGTGGTGTAGGTGTTGACCGACCTGCAGGATGAAGTGGCGGTGGCTGGCATTGCTCAAGCACAGGTTTCCCTGGTTCAGGTGCATACGAAACCTGGACAGGTAGTCATTCTGTTTGCTGATGTCTGTGGCCAGGATTAAAGAGCCCAGTTCCCTCTCCATGTTCAGGCTGAGGGGGGAGAGAGAGAACAGTCATTCTGGGTGTTGGGTACCAAATATGGAATGTGTATTGTTCTCTTTGTAACGTTCTTCTGAAGACACAAGGGTAAACTATCTGGCCTGGTGTGCAGCAGAGATTGGTGCAATGTTTCAGAGTCAGACTGACCTGTCCTCAGAAGGCAGGTGGGAGAACAGCCCAGTCTCTCTGACCAACCCCACGGCCGACCTCCAGTGGTGGTTTTCCAGAACTGAGGTATTCTTGTGTTGAAAAGAAGAAATTATGCATCAGTCCATGAATTTAATACACAAGTTCTTCCACAACAAAGAGTGTCTACACAGGTTCTTACCCTATAGAGTGTAGCTAGATAGTGGTCAGACTTGATTAGGAAAGGCTGGTTGACCCCGGGATGGTCGAGGTCATGAGTGGCAGCTGCTAGCAGTCCCAGCAGGATGTCCAAGGAGGTCAGAGACTCGGCAAGCTGCACTCACAACAAGAAATAGCACAAAAATATGGCCAGTTATACACAACATATTTCCACAATGATTCACCATCCTAAACCAAAAACAACCAAAAAATGCACTCATGTCTCACCTTGGGTTCCCGCATATAGCAGTACATGGCCTGTGTGACATCTGCAGCGTGGACTGCATTGTGGTAGGGGTTGTCGCTGTGGTAGTCCTCCTGGACCATAACCAGGAACCTCCAGAGTTTGACCATGTCCAGCTGGAAGAGCTCAACCAGGCCATACTGGTTCAGCAGGTGGAGGGTCAGAGTGATCAGGCTGTTTCCTAAACAAGAAAAGTCAAAATGAGCAGTCTGCTTTCATTTAGTTTGTGTGTACTGAAAAGAAGAAACTACCAGATGTTGCCTGCCTGAACAAAAAGCCATTTGGAGAAAACATCAGTACATGGATGACATGATGAGTACAAACTAAAGATGGTAGGAGAACCCGGTGCCAATTTATTTCCCTCCCATATGAAGCGGGAAAAAAGAGGCAGTGCTCTAGGAATTACACACTGCCAGTTCCAGACGGTCACATGTGGCCTGTGTACTTGAAACACATCACTGATGAAGAACTTGCATCTTAATGTGGTAAATCCTCTTTCTCAGCCATCCAATAGATGGCAATATTGTTAACACATTGGAAGCCAGGCTGGGTTTGATGCTCTCCTGTTAGCGCTGCACAACTCCTGTGATCATGAATTCTGAAACTGACCATTGAATAAAATCAGATTGTACGTACCGTTTGTCAACCTATTGAAGCGGAAAATGTCAAAGTTCCAGTTCCCGACTTTTTCCAACATGCACTACAAGAAAGAAAACAGGAGTACAGATTATAGATATTTCCCCTCATGGCAAACAAATCCTGTCTGAGGTTATCGGTCTGCATATTGCATGATTGTTATAATATGTATATACAAGAGGTGGGTGTCGTACTTTGGCCTGTCCAGTGTAGTCTTCATCTAGGATGTGGAGGGGGATCTGCTGGGGGATTCCCCGCAGCAGGCGAGAGGAGTGCAGATATCTCTGGAAGCTGAGCAGTCTGTGGACCCTCCTTTCAGGTGCAGAGCTTGCTGAGGTGGACTCAGACTCCAGCCGTGCTGCAAACACAGAGATACGCACCCTTTAGCAAATAATTGACAAAAATGTGTCGTTAGGTAAAATATGCAAATTTACCTTCTTCACAAAAATGCTCATCTCACAAGCTAATCTGGCTCAAAGAATCATGTGGTCAGGGTCACTCAAACTCGGTTGGGGATCTGACACCAACACAGTGATATACAAACAGCCGCTGCTGACACAGCCGCCCACTCATAAGCCTTTCGTCTGGGATCACACAGCAGACATGCTTTGTCAGTGGTCTGAAAGACACACACGCAAGCACACGTGCAAGCACACACGCAAGCACTGCGTCTGAATAAACCGTGGCTGCAATCTGGAAACACGTCGGCGTGAGGCAGGATTACCTTTGGGTCAAAATGTCAACACAACAATA
The DNA here is from genome assembly GCA_901007825.1 of Macroramphosus scolopax. Classification (NCBI taxonomy): domain Eukaryota; kingdom Metazoa; phylum Chordata; class Actinopteri; order Syngnathiformes; family Centriscidae; genus Macroramphosus; species Macroramphosus scolopax. The sequence continues at coordinate 33,770 of CAAKHC010013207.1, forward strand.
CGTCTTTGTTTGTACTCTATGTTTCTAACAAGGTCTCAGAGGTCTCCCACATGGAAGCAGTGGTCTTCAACATCATCCAAACTAATCATAGGACTTGACAAATTTATGCATCATTTAATGGGTTGAAAATGTTTTCTTCTCTGGTTTGGTGACTGTTGAACTGGTATCGTCTTTCCAAGAAGCTAAATGAATGTCAAGGGACAAACCTAGAACATCATGCTGGTCAGATCTCAGACGTCATATGTGATAAGATCGTCTGGTGGTAGAACATTTTCCTCTGGATGCCTGTATTATTATATTCATCACCCGCTATCTTACTAGACGTTCATATGCGCAGCGCTTTAAAATCTGCTGATATGTTCTCCAGATCAGAACCAGCATGACCAGGAAACAGAGCTTGACATGCGAGGGGGGGTGTTATCTCTTGACCTGCCAGCTGTCTGACCAATAATCGAACCACATGACTTTGTTTACAGTTTCTGGACCGTTTGAGTTTGACCTTTTTGGAAAGCAACCCAGACCATTTGGAAAATAAACAACTTATCTTTGCGTTGGTTTGATTAAGGGAACGGACGTTTAGTTGTGAACAGGACCAAAGTCCCACCTTGGTCTTTATCATCACGTGAAATGTTTGTCTTCTAAGTCTGGTTTAGGTGAATGAACTGCATGAGTGACAGTATGAAGCAAAGAAACGCGGCATTATCAAGCATGATAATGTCTTTCATTATCAAAGAGGCTGGAGGGGGGAAGCAACTTTTACGTGATTCATACTTACTGTGAATAGTGCGGAAGTCGATGCAAAGGTAAGGGTGGGAGCTTCTTCGTGGTTCAAATCCAACCTGACTTCTCACTCTCACATCTCCTAAAAGAAATTAGCACTTACTTCCACAAAACTCGTGCTCTTTGAAAAGATCTGTGTCTGGCTCTGCTAGGCCAAGTAGCATTTACACACATTTGATTATATACTGGAATTTATCTTGCTAAAGGTGCCACAGGGATGGGCCTTATGAATGGTACAATGATCGGTACAAAAACAGGACAGTCCCAATTATAGGACTAGAGAAAGAGGAGGTCTCTTCTCGTCTCACCTTCTGGCATATTTTCATCACAGAGGCTTTATATCTCCTCATTTTTTCTTTGCTGAGGTTTTCATTTCACGGCTTGTGGTTGTAACAATCCCACCATTCCACTATTTTGTAGTAAAAGTTGTTGACAGTGAAGCAGTAACTTTTGTATTGAAAAGTGTTTACGTCTGTAAATAAGCTTTACGACCCGGTAACATGATGGAAAAAAATATTTTTCTGAGGTCTCAATGGCAGCTGCAGTTGTACAATGCTAACAAAACAAACAAGTTTAATATTTCTTACAACCAGTTAGTGTTAAATGTGTCAGTGAAAGCAAACTTCTGCTGTTTTCGCCACATGAATCCCAACCATCAACTTCTCACAAGAATTAGGGAATGAGCCCTGAAAACTGAGCAATGAAAGTGTCTCTCGACATGGGCTTCTTATCAACTTGGTGGCTTAAAACTCACCATTTTGGTGCTCCAATTGACTAAAACAAGCTAAAGATGTGATTTGTTTGAGCTTCATTAGACCTGGACATGATGTATATTGTGTTATCAATGCACGAGAACGCTTAAACAGCAATATTCTGCATGGCACTTCTGATTGTGTCTAGAATTAGATCAGGGCTCTGACAACCGTGTGTCCGTCAAACAGTCACTGGTTACTGGTAGGATTACAACTCAAGGTATAACAATGCTCAGTATTATTTTGAGAGCTGTTTGTAAAGTTGTCGGTAGGAATGTGGAGAGTGTTGTATCAACAGCACAATTCATGCACTCCTAGGCATTGCATGCATGAGTGAGTGCCCACTAGTATATACACATCTGTCACATCTGCAAGATGCAAGAGCTAGGCCTCAGCACGTGTGTGCGCGCCTGGGTGATTAGTGTGTTTTGAGAGTCACAGATTCCATGTTTCCCCTGCAGTGCATTAGTGCCGGCGCTCTGGGGTGGATGTAGGTCATGTCATTATAACTGATGTGGCGAAAGCTCTGACTCCAGCTATTTGAAAGCATTAACTTGGGGGGGCAAACACCAGTCTGCATTAGCGTCCCTCTCCTTGCACTCAGTTTAATATAAAATCTACAGAGGCAGATGCTTTATGCCAGTGCCCTCTAAGACTGCCGTCACATTTAGCCAAATGATTAAAAAGTTAAAGCTCCTTCAGTCAGCACGATAAACTTCCCGTCACTGTGACGAGACACGTGCAGTGGTTGTTGACTCATGGGGCATTATCAAGCTGGAAAGAAATCATAGAAATATTGTCTGAATGCTACAATAAATAGGATTTTAACTAAGTCAGTCATTCAGTAAGCCCTGCACTGGGCTTACTGTTTAATTCCCCCTGCCTCCTCACTGCTTCACAGCAGCAGTCTGATATTCCAACACCACTTGAAGTTTCATGAACATTTAACTTTGTAGCTTGTGTGTAATCCGGCTGACAGACTTGACAAACAAACCAACAGACGTGGGTGAAAACACAACATCTGTGTGTGTGTGTGTGTGTGTGTGGTATGCTACACTGATGTCAAAGGCTCTAATCATACCATTAATGCCACTAGCCTTACAGGTTAGGAAGCCCAGGCTGCCTACGTGGGGTAGCCCTGGACATATGGATGCACATGCACACACTGTGTCTACACAGAAACACGTGTACGTAGACACAAATGCACGTGACCCCCTGACCTCTGATAAAACTTTAGATGCACACAACCTAAGCCTGTTGTGGTCGAGAGATTACAAAAAGGGCCAGGGATTGAGTGGACACGCAAAGCTTTTAATAGTGTCTACAACCTATTTTCAGACCCATCAATTTCCCATATAGCTGCTTTTTAAAAGCCATTGTTGTATTATGAGTTGGGCATGATTGCAGAGGAGATCAACCTACTGAAGCCTGGAAAGTGTGTGCGTGTGTGTGTGTGTGTGTATGCTGGTAGTGCATGTGACAGCAGGAAAACACTTACCTAGCATACGAATGTACAGTGCCGTCTGGTCTGAGCTGTCATAGGAGATGGCACCTCGTCTCTGAGTAAACAGGAAGAAACATCGTCATCAACTGTCCAAATTGTACACCAATGTTGCAGTGTTGAAGGGTAGTAACGCTGCGTTTCTATACTGTACATTTATATAGTACAGTGGAGGGTGGTGCAATGTTGTGACGGTTAGCTTTAATCAGATTTTAGTGTGTGCACGTGTGTGTGCGCATGCGTGTGTGTGTGTGGGTACATGAACTGTTAAACACTGATAAGACATGTTCCAGCTCAATATCATCCGCCTGATACTGCGGTTACACCACTGCTATCAATCATGAGTGAAATCGAGGTGTTGCACGAACTCCCATAAACGGCGCTTCCCATAAATAGATTTTATTTTGGGTCCCATCCAAATACATTTGCCCCCCCGCCGCCCATCCAAGAAGGTTCCTGACGAAGTCTACTGTAAATATCTCCAGAATCTTACAGCTGAAAGTGTTGACTGAATATTTAAAGTGACATGTTCTCTTTACGTCAACAAGAAAATGCAGTTTGAATACACTGGAATGTAAATGGAGCCGACAACCACGTCAGATGGAACCCAACCCCGACACCACGATGGCGGTGTATTGACGTTATCTAAACCCGTCAGTCTGAATCATTCTTGATAGCATTGGGAAATGAACACTGCATCAAACATCTTATCAACCTAAACCTTAACTTTGTTGCGAACTGAATAGGATCATCTAAACTCAGCTGCTTCATCGGAAGACGTGTTTGGAGGAGCAGCAACAGGGAGTGTTCACCAAGTTTAGTGAGAAGCTCAGTGTTTGCTAACTGTTAGATCTGTGTACACTACATGCTGAGTAAACTCAAATAGACAAAATACCAGACTGGATGTGTGTTAATCATACCAGAGAGTAAACACTCAGGGCAGGGTGTGTCCAGGTTTATAGAAATGTACCAAAGCTTAAGTACCAGTCAGAGCCATCGTGGCTAAACTTCTTCTGGCATTAATACCTAATTTTGTACCATCATCATGCAACTCTTATGCACCAAATATGTTTTTCAACTACAGGGGGAGCTGTCTAAAATATATAAATGCTTTTCATCAACCATCATGGGACCAGAATTACATACAAATACATAAAGTTGAATCACATGGTTGCCCTTTTCTGAGGAACAAACATCAGGTTTCCAGCAGTGCATTAAACCACCTTGACTACATATTACAAACTTAGTTATGAGGCATCAACAATAAATGGTAGTTGTAAAAAAAAGGTATGACCGCAGTAACTGCACACTTGTCTGTCGACAGGCAGCTGCTAGGAGCTACATCGAGGCGGTGCCTCACCTCTCCGTGCACTCCACATATCCTGGCCACCCGCCAGGCCAACTCCACACTCGTCCCTCTGGGGCTCCCCGAGTCTAGAGTTACCTATTCCACAGTGAGCCTGCAGGACTGGCCACTTGGTTCATTGACTCGCTGTTGGACTGATTGTGTAGTAAGATGAATGGGCTAACTATGCTGGTCCCTTTGATTGGCAACATGTTGACCAGCTTGCTGGTAACTACATTCATCTTTTACCTGCCAGGTTCCCCGTAAATCACTTCTACAATAAGAAGATCAAGTTTTCGAGACAGACTGAACCAGAGGACAATAATTGGACTATTCTATAAGACAAATAAACCTGCTCGTAAACCCATCACTATTTCATACACGGTTTTCGTCACTTCAGAGGACATCAATTCCTGGAGACTAACCCCAAAACTAACCACTACTTGTCCAACCCTAAACCTTAAAACAAGTCTTTATCCAAACTGATTAGCATTTCTGACATCAGAACTGGCTCCGTCTTCAAAACTGAGGCGAGCCCCAACAATATGACTGCGTAAACACTTAATTATTTTTGGTTGATGTCCCCACAATGTGAGGAAACCTGGCAGACAGACACACACAGCTGACACCGTGTCCTTTGAGCTTATGACACAAAGCTAATATTTTACTGGCTAGCAAACGGCTCGTCTCAGGTTAGGTAATCTGCAAAGCTGTATTTTAGTGTCAACATGCCTCTGTGTTTACACACAGCACCGTGGTTAGTGTGAGCATTATAGATTGTGTGTTTAAGTATGCAAATGTTGTGCATGTCTATTTGGATGTGTCTGGTTGTGTGTGTCTGTAACGGGGTTCGTATCGACTGTACTAACCCCGTTACTGAACTATATAATGCTGGTACGAGGGCTGGGAATGGAAGAGTTGACCAGACAAACCGTTTGGCTAGAACTTGCTCGCGCTCTCACATGAACCCATACACACACACACAAACACACACAAACACACACACAGAAAGAGCCAGTTGGCACCTAAGTGGACACTGGCATGTGCTCCCTTATGAGCTGGTAAGGTGGAGGCTGCATTGCAAACATTTAATCAATGTCAAACTCCCACTGACAAAGGGGAAAGTCACGTTTTACCCTTGAAATGACCAGCCCACAACACACACGCCGCCGCCGCCATGCCTTGCAATGCAAACACACACACACACACACACACACACATGCGGTGCAGTCATGGTCCAACATTCATGGTAAGCTGAGTGGTGGTGCCTTTTATGCTTCACAGCTGAGGGTGATGGGAAATAAGGGAGAGAGAGAAATGCAGGATGTGAAAGCCAGGACTTTAACTCAATGTCACACACGCATGCCTCTTTAAAAAGACGTTAACTGAAATATTTTATTGTTTTGTTTTTTTAAAATACACTTGTCCCAAATTGCTAAAGCATTAGCAGTGTAGTCAAGCAGTGGGTTACCCTTAAAATGCATGTGCATTTTTTTCTCTTTGTCATCCATGTTAGTATCTTCCAGCATCATTTATTTAATCCTGTTCTATTCTTAATGAAGTGACTGTAGTTACAAGTTGTCCAATAAGTTGTATTTAGATGGAGATGGGTTTTTTTGGCAGTCTGTGGATCAAGTCAATTTTTGCGAGGGAGGACAGGAGTAGATTAAGTGAACTGGTTAGACAAAGGAGTTGCAGATATGCATCTTCCCTCCAACGTAAACATGGTGGTACTGGGCCCATATCATAGATACTGATCATGGTCTTGCAAAGATGTGACGCAGCAAAGTGTCTTGCTTAATACAGATCTGCCGGTCGATCATCGGCTGAAGAGATAATATCGGAGTTGGCCTCAATGGGTTGCTTTGGACGTATTATGAACACTGGATTTGGGTGTGTGTATAGTGTGTCTGGAAATAGAAAAAAAGACTATGGGAAGGCTGGTTCGGAGCTTGTTTTTGAGGCAGCCTTATAGATGTCCTAACACTAGGACATATATTACACCTTAAATCAAACTATAACTAATAACATACTTGATTATTCCACTGAAGATTTTGTTTTAATAGTATCAGCGTCATTATGTGACTTTAACTTCGGCTTGACTGCTGAGCTGAGCTGAGCTGGTTGCCAGTTCGTATTTGACCTCGGGCCTCTCACATCAAAACAAGGCAGGATTCAAATTTCTTCCATCTGTTGGCCGATGGCATCTTTATTACTTGAGACTCATTGGGGAACAAGTGGTGTCAAGTGGAGATATGAATTCACTGGGTTGTTAAGGGATGAGGTCATCATGCATATCATGGCAGGTGATATGGATTAATTTGGTTCTGATGATTGATAAGGTTATAAAAAAGGTGGAGCGAACCTTTAAAAAAGCACTTGCCTGTTCACACAAAGCACTAGTATTCATAGAAAGAGAGAAAGGGGGACTAATGCGTTACAACAGGGACAAAAGTCACTGTTCTAACGTGATAGTAAACACTCCAGTTTATTTTGACTTCTTGATTCAGTACAGCTACTTCTGTGGATGAATGAATTAAAATTATAACTGATGTAAATGGGTTCCCTCGGACTGGTCTCAGGCCTTGTTTTTTGGTTTACTTCCTTAAAACTATGCAAAAAAGGCTATTGTCATCTACTGAGGGTGCCATTACCAGAACACCTGAACATGAAGACAGATGGTGTTTGCTCGGAGCAGTCTTGAGAACGGGCTCAACTCCGTCTTGCTTGGCGTTTACTCCCAACACAACAGTCTGCCCATTGTGCTGCCTGCAATTACATGTAAGCTCGTTTACATACGGCTCGGTTTCTCATCACGCCTTGGTAATTCTGCCTGGGGTTACAATACTCAGGTTTCGGAGTTCCAGGAGGTCACATGATGTCAAACACTGACTGTGTAAGTAACCCAAGGGCCTCTATGTTTGTTCTTCTCTGACGACACCTACATGTAAATAGATGCAAACATAACAAAGGTTCAAGAAATGTGGGCCAAAGTGACCCTACAGGAATCCAGTGAAATTCTGCCTGTAGAGCTGTGATGAATATCTGTTTGTTTACAGCTACTTTTTTGTTATGGTAATGTTTGTCAAAGCAAACAAACCAACCAGTTGTTTGTGTGCATGTTTAAAGTCAGAGTTGCAAGAATTCAAATTCAAAACAGCTCAATAGCTTTTTTCTCAGCATTGGGATCAAGCTTATACCGTAGTCTGATGCCCTGTCAGGGGCATGATTCAGGATTCTTACACTTGGTTGTTTCAAGCACAGCTCTCTGTATTATGTAATTTAGCCTCTAAGTTTCAGCTGAGGACAAACCCGTTGTTAAAGTCAGCTGGAGCCAGGCAAATGAGGGAGCCAGCGGTATTCCCATGAACTGACATCAGAAACAAAACAGTGCACACAGGCACACCACACACGCACACACACACACACGTGAATTCCAGAGATAAAAGCAGCTGAACTCAGCACGGTTTCATAAACTGAAAGCTTCCTTCTAAGTTATTACCTCTTGCAGCAGTCTGCTGTGTGGGACGGCACATTCCAGTAACTGTGTGCTAAGCCATAAACGCGGACAGATTTGGAGTGAGTGAGTGAGTATGTGTGCGTTTGTGCTCAAGCCGGGTGCATACACAAAAGCACTGGATGGAGTCTACTTGTTGCAAGAGTGTTTTATGAGAACAGTGACCACTCTGACACACTCCAGCTGCGGTTTGCTTCGGAGATAGGGCTGCGGGTTTGAGAAGAGGCCTGAGGTGTATTGGCCTGATGCCTTACATGAGCCCTCTGTCAGTTAAAGACAGGGCATCGTCGTCAACAAATAGCAAAGCAGCATTGTTAACCAGTAATATAGTACATTTATTTATTTTAAATAAATAGGAGGCACTTACATGGAATGTGATTTTAGCAGTGTTTCATAAAACAGGTAGCTAAGGGGGGGGACGTTCTTCATAGGCCGTCAACCAAGCAAAGGAATTTCATTCATTTAATACGTCAACGTCGGGCTATAATTGCTTCCCTGGGTCAGCTTAATGCCCCTCCTGGAAGTCTTAACCTTCTAAAAAAGGTCAAACAAAACCAGATCTCTGACCAGAGCGCCTGTCGACTACGGGGGATTAAAACTAACACACACACAAAAAAAAAAACGTAAACGTGATTATATTCTCCTGTATCGGCTCATCTTGTGTGTATGGGGGGTTGAGTGTATTGCATGTTGATGTGTGGAGCTATACTTCTCATGCCTGATTGCACTCAACACTGTCGCACAAAAAAAAAAAAGTATGGTCATGTGATAAGAGGGGCCCCTTACAGAGAGAAACAGACAGAGTAAGAGAGTGCGTATGTCTAAATGAAGACAGGATGTAAGGCCTGACTGCAGTTTATTTAGTAAATACTACAACCTTTCTTTATAACAAACCTTACCAGGGAATCCAGCTAATTCACAAAACTGTCACGGAAGACCTGATTTTGGCAACGCAACGGTTAAAGTTTTTGAGAAAGATTGTGAAACACTCGGCTCAGAGTTTGAACAGCTCCTTCAGCATTCTTACCACATCCTACGTCAATCTGACGGCACTGCGCAGAAAGAAAAACCTTATCAGTGCAGTTAAAATCAACAAAGTAATTCCCTCTTAAAAAAGCACTGTAATGTATTCTCTTATCAAAGAAAGACGCAGCATTATCTGCTGTTCTTACGCATGAGCTTATCATCGCCTGTGTTTAAACATCTCAAAGGAGAGGGAGTCAATCTAGGGCCAGTGTCGAGCACACTCTTAATATTGCTGACCATAATACAAAAGACTTAGCAGACAGCAGATTAGTGCTCCTTGTCAAATCTGCACTCCTCCCACTATAACCAACAGCCATTATGACTGGCTCACCATCACTACCATGCATCTTTATATTGATCATTGTATCTCTGCTTGTTTTTATTTTCAGTCGTCAAGTGTGCTGCCTTATGAGAAAAATGCGAGTGCAGCCACGTTGCACAGACGTCATCTCAATCCTGTCGTACGCAGCATCTCTGACATACTTGCAGTAATGCCAATATACCATCATCCCTGATTACATGCGTGTTTCGTAGTTGAGAAGGGAACCACATGACTCTCTGCTGTGTCCTACTCCCCGTCCCATACTCCTGCACCAATCTGATCTGTCCCAGTGCGGCATTTACTCTTCACTGCAGAGAGGCCACAGCTGACCAACATGCATCACAGTGTAAGCAGAATCTGTAGACTCCTCCACCTCACGTTTAGGAATTCATCAACAAGCAGTCAATATTCAGTTATAAAATAAGTAGAAGCATTGTAAAACATAAATGAGCCCATTTCAATGCCTATTCAACAGCATATTTGCACCCAACCTTTCATTTATCCTACGACCAGTGACATATTTCTCTGACACACTCTTCAACCCTACTTTATCCTCTGTTTACAAGATGAAGAAGAAGGTGGTGGCAGTGTGTGTGCGCGTGCGTGTGTACTTGGGAGGGTGGTAAAGAAAGAGAGGGCTTGTGAGTGAGCGGAACAAAATAGCCGGAGAAAGAAAAGAGACTGAGACTCTGGCCATCTGTGAGTCTGGCAATGAGCCAAACCACTGCCCACAGAGCCCAGGCACATGCCGAACTGCCTCTCCATGCAATGGTTGTCCAGCCCTGCATCCACAAACAACAGGGCTGCGGAACCACACACAAAAACACAGCAGCCACCAAGGACAAATGCACCCTTTTAGTCATAAACAGGGCCTGAAACATAATATTTGTAGAGGTGTAATTGCTCAGTTACAAAGGCTGAGTGCCACTGTCTGTTGCTGTCGTGTTTTGCACAAAACATTTAAGTGTTTGCAAACCTTACACGTGTGGCATAATGTCTCCACAAAAATGACATGCAGATCATTATTGCCTCACTGGAAACTCACTCAACACTACAGAATGCACCTTTTGTGTAAATAATAAAAAAGAAAAAGTCACAACAAAAGAGCACAAAGACAGCACACTTCCCACCAGCTGATTTTGAGTTCAGAAATCCCCTGGTGAACCTGACCAGGTCACACAATAGCGTTACACATGTGATTGTATACTTAGGATGGGCAATCAGTTTGCTTTTCCACAGGCTAGAGAACCACCATGAAGTCACATCATCCCGTCCGTGTATACATCTACTTCTCCACTTCACAGCAGTGTTGGCCCTACAACAACAATGGCGGACTGCATTGGCTTTTGACCAATGTTGCTCCTGGCTTTCCGAACCTACACTGGTATTTAAAACACAACTGGTCTGATGCATCTGTGCTGCTCTTCATGATTGCTATGGACAGTAATTAGGTTCAACTACAAAAAAAAAAAAAGTAATTACCTAATGGTTCTTTGTTGTAAACCAGCAAAGTGCTGGTGGCACTGTGGAACCTGTTTTCTGGCTGAGACAATTCTTTGGCTGTTGAAATGAGGTGCCGTCTAACTGCCTCGGTGGGAAAAAGGGTAACTGAGGCCTTTGACAGCCAGGGCTCTGTATTAGTCTTTGAGAGAGCTTTCTGTGATGGTGTGGTAGGTTCAAAGAGGACACACATGGGTGGTTATGTGGAGCAGGCTCCTATACAATGCAGTAATGGACAGCCCACTAAAAAGGATGCTCCCAGAGTCAGACAGTGACTTAATGCTTAGTTAAATTGTTGGGGGATGCCATGCAATGCTGTGGGAGAATCTGGTCATGAGTACCTACAGGGATATGAGACAAAGGGACCAGAATACACAATGCTACTTTTGTGCATAACTGCTGAAGCAATCAAGGATGATTTTAAAAAGTGGATTTTAAAATGAGTTCCTGTTCACTGTTGACTTGCATATCAGTTAACTCCTTTCCAACCAGTAGCAACTGTTTTTTTCTGAGGTTAAGAACAGTCAAGAAAGTGTACTGGACAAAGGCCTCATGGAGGCGCACACAACGACACTTGTTCTGTGAACCGCTCGATGAAAATCAAGTAAAAACACGACCTGACATGAAAACTATTGTTGTGGTCTACCTTTTCTTAAGCGCGGAGCAGAAATATACACACACAGGCTTCTCAGCGTCACATTTGATGACTTTGAAAAGCAGGAAGTTGCGTATGACTCACTGATTTATGATACTGTTGTCAACATGTCAAGGGATGTTAACATAAACAGTGTGGCTTGTTCCTTATGACAGATGTAGAAAGCCACAGGAGTAAACTGTTATACTTCTACCTCACACTAGGAGTCAGCTGAAGTGTGGGCAATGATGGCCTTATCTATGGGCAACATGCTCAAATGCAACGGTTTTTTGGGGAGATGGCTAGTTGGCGTTTAGGTCTGATAGATAAGAAAATGTGTGTGTGTTTGTGTGTGTGCATGTGTGTGCGTTTGTTGGGGCCTAGATATCCAACAACCACCTGCAAGATTCCTGTGGATTATCCATATATTTGTTAAAAGGGTGGTGGTTTAAAGGCTTTGGGGCCAAACCCAGTCCTGCTACATAATCAGAAAATGAGAAAAAGGATATTATTTTATTTACCTGCGACAGCTGTCTCGGATCAGGAGCCCCGAATAGAGAGGAGCTGGAGCTGAAACTAATGGCTCCCCTCCGGCTGAGGACATGCTTCGGAACCGGCCTGTCTAGAGGCAAAACCGGCAGCTGATAACATACTTCCATTGAATAGTCAGGGCTGGATCCGGATCAAAAATAGAAAAAAAATAAAATATGACAAAAAAAATGCAATGCGAAAAATATATAACTGGTAAATGAGAAAATCTCCCGAAGCAGAAAAAAATATTTCAATATTGTGGAAACGATCTGAAATCGAGCTGTTAAGTATTTCTGTTCATCACGAGCGACTCAAAACTTGTCAAGATCGCCTTCATTAATGTTGACTGTCGACTTTCTCTACCTCCACCGTTTTGCCTGCTTCAGTGTCTTTCTGTGGGGAAAACAAATCATGCTGCTGTTGCATTCGATCCTTTCCTTCTCATTTTACTCAAATCCGGGCCCACGGACGATGAGACATTCTTGCCATTTTCTGGGTCTTTATGAAAACGCTTCCTCATATTCAAAGCAGAAAAACCGTCCGCTCATTTGCCTTCGTTGCGTTCACAGATCCACATATCCCGAAATGAAAACAAAAGGCACGGCCACTTCGAAAAATGTCTTCAATACATCATATTGTACATGATATGTGCGGCAACTCCAGGATGTGGAACCTTATCAGCCGTGGCAGGAAGGTTTTCTCTCTCTTTCAGACTTACAGCGGTACCGAAATATAATCAACACGTAGGGCTTTTCCGTCTTTTTTCAAAAGCTGCATGATGAAGGAGCAGTTGTCTAATTCACCGCTGACCGTGAAGCACAAAGTGCTCGGCTCCGGGAGGGAAACCCCGACGTTCATCTCATTCACGGCGATTCCGGTAGACTTTAAGGACACGTAATGGCAAATAACGCAACAAAAAAACGGCAAACAAAAGGCCGTACGAGTGCTTATTTCCCCGCAACTACCTACATATCGTCATTAGCGTTAGCGTACTGTTTGGTTTTAAAGCACACACCACCTGCCAGAGATGGTGCTGTTGGAGAGCAAAAAACGCCCTTATCTATGCTGAGCCAATAGGAGAAGAGCAACTATTGTTACCTCTGCTGCAATTGGACAACGCCGCTTTAAAGGTACGAAACAGCTCTTATGATTGGCCATGCGATCAGGGCGATCCCAAGACCTACACGAGCAGTCGTTTGCAATCGGCGTGGACTTTCTCAAGGGTACTCCTCCACAGCGGGGCTTGCCCTGCAGCGGCTCACATCATTGCCTGTGATTGCCTTCCTCTCATGAGTCATAATAGTTGGGAGCTGAGACTAGCAGGGAGTTAGAAATACAGCAAAATGCTACAGCTCCCTCAGGATGACGCAATATGCTCAATATGACTATTTGTGGCGACTGGAGACACATGTAGATTGCACTGTAAGGTTGACTGGTTCTTTTATTGAGTTTGCATGCACCATTTAGCTTTTCTGTCTGCATTATATGCCTGCTACTGAATACCCTTTTCTGATTAATAAAGGGCATTTGCCCGCTGCTGCTGAGTGGATCAAATCAGTTCCTAAGATAAACAAAGCACTAATAGACAAGAGCATGAACATGTTCGCAGGGGGTTTCAGTGCCATGCCCATGTGCTGGGGGACAATGGATGTGCCATGGCAACAGCCAGGCTCAGTGCCAATAGAGGCATAATCCCCTTCCTCTCATTTCAATTGCTCTGAATGTAGTTTTCCCACAATCAAACCGCCCTTCAAAGACGACCTGCATCTTTTCCAGGCAACTAAGGCAACACAGCGAAAGACTAGGAATCACAGCTGTGAAAACACCAATAAAATTGCCAATTAAAGTAGAGGTGCACTATGATTCAATTGAAATGTATCACAATGGAATGGAATTACTTGCTTTCATTTCTACTGAAATGAACAAACAAAAGTATTCAAATTTCACCTTTCAAACCAAACAGGATGCTTAACGAAAAATCTTACATTAGCATTGAATACCTGATTTTAGTGCAGATGGGTGAAAGATACTAGGTGGATGCTAAGATGTGGAGAAACATTGTGAACTCTAAAAGAATAAAAACAACTGGAAGTCTCCTCTAGCAACACCAAAACCCCAACTTCCTATTCCATACAACTTCTCAACTGAAACCATCACGTTCCTTAGGAGGTCATGGGGTTGCAGACTAAGACTTCCTTAACTTCACAGTACAAATTAGCCATAGTAAAACCAACACAAGCAGTACAAATAAGCCATAGTAAAACCAACACAAGCAGTAATAACAAATGTTACAGGTAGTTCCAATTTGGTGCATACATGCATGCTTATGAGACACCATAACCAGGTGAAGATGTTCTTCTCCACAGGAAGAATGTGATGTCTGTTGCGGGCAAGATATTTTTATAAAGTTTGCAAGGTAATATCTCCAATATTATTTACGTTTCATTACTATCATGGTAAAGCTCAGTTCCTCCTGGACAAGACAGAAGCAGTGTAAGAGCATAATTGGTCCCTGTTGCTGATTAGCTGTAGTAGTGTGGCTCGGACCATCACACTTGCCCTGTTTGCGTCAAATCTACAGAGCACAGGCTGCCCATGAAAAATGAATATTTTGTAGCACACACATAATGACCAGCTAGCAGTCCGAGTGTAGATATTAACTGAATTTGGCACAAAAAAAAAAAGAAGAGTAGCCTAATGCATACAGTCACTTAGTAATGCTTCATTGTGAACTTCTACTTAATACAGTGTTATTTTTTTATATATTTGCAAATGTGTGCCAGCAGTGCAGAGAACGTCACCCACACAAGGTGTGTGTGTTTTCTCATTTACAAATCTGTCGTTGCCAAACATCTGACACTGCTTGATCTGGCATACGACTCTGTCAATGACAAGTCATGTGTGTCAAGTGCACACAGCATTCACTCCTCATGAGTGTACATGTGGGAAAAACAAAGTCGTTTTGTTAATGAATTTCTTCCGCGGCCCTTTTTGCCACATTCACACAAACGATCACACACCACACACCTGCACAGCTTTATAGCAAGGCCACATCATCCTCTAGAGCTTTCAGACGACAAACCTGTGAGCTGCAAACCTGCTTATTCCCCTTTGGGTTACAAGTACAGTAGCTGCTTGCGAGGCCCCCAGAGCTCTACTCCCCATGACTCACACATTATAGATCTCTTTAGGGAGACATTGAAATACACCATGGTGTCCCTAATTGATTTACCTTTTGACAACACTGAGCATCGCAGGAGTCATTATCTAATGCTTCATTGCCCACACAGTAGTTCTATACCTATCCCCATCTTTTACATTCATTTTCTATACGTGCATCTGTGTGCTTATATCTGTTAATAACCACCACAACACAGTGACACCAAGTTTGTTGATTTTTGGGTGCTGAGAAATAAACTCTACTTTAAGAGTGAAGTGCATTTGTACATGTTAGCTTACTACATTACAGCAATTCTCCATTTGAATGAAAAGAAAAGCAGCATTTTGAGGAAGCAGTATTCTTTGTATTACATGTCGGCATAAATACCTGGAAATGTGTTGCCGTGTATGCAGCACCATCTTGTGATAGAAAAGAAGCCTTACAAGAACAATGCACTTGTACGATAGTAAATTCATTAAAGTCATATTGAGGTACACTGATGTTTCTCCAAAGTAAGAAAAGGATAAAGCTTGGTTCGCAATCATAAAGGTATTAATAGTGAAGTGAAACACATTAGGTTTATAGACTGAAAATAGTGCAATATAAAATAAACCCAGACATGAACTCAAGGGTAGGTTTATGTACTACTTCCATCCACAGTATTTATACCAATTAAAATTAGAAGAATTGTAATGCAACATAACCACAAGTACATTGTAAGTCGTATATGGTGACAACTGCAGTGATGTCAATATGCAGCACTGCAACTACTTTACATAGCATTTCCTCTTTCTACCACTAGATGGCAGCGGTTTACCGCATTAAAGGCCAGAAGGCTTTACAGTCACAGCTCCTCAGGCTGCACTGGGGAGCTGCTTTAATCAGCAACAACATTCAAATAGTTAATTTATTCTGTAAACAGACGAAATACAATGTGCCAAGTAACTGGTCTAGTTATTAGATATGGAATCACCATATCAAATTAAGTAAGCTGCACAAATTTAAGTGTTGCCTACAAGTCCTTGTACATCTTTAATATTTTCTAATAAAAATTCAAGGGTTGCAAAGGATGTCAAAGCGACTTAGAACAAATAAGGTAGCTGTTTGTGACAGTGTCCATCCACACTCTAATATAATGATCATACATGTATTGTGTTCATCATATCTTTAAATCCACCATTCAATTACACTAAAGCAACCAAGCTGTGATAATATGGAATGCACTTATTTCTTATGGAGCACGGGTTGCGATGTTTGAACCAGACTGAGGGAAGAACATGAATGCAGAGCGCGTCTCACTTTCCCATGACCATCAGCTGCAGTGGCGACTGTTAAAAATACTGACGTTTTACTTTACGTCATTGTACAGCAGAGGAGGTTACATAAAAGTCTATGAGGAAATCTGCCTGTTTGAGGTTAAACAATACATCTTGCATACAAATCAACTACATCTCTTTAATCCCTTGCCAAATCATCCATCCCTTTCATATGAACTATGGGGACAGAATATTAGGAACACCTCTCCTCAAACGGAATCAGTAAAAAGTAACATTGTAATCCTGAAGGGAGGATTTATTATTTCTGTAGTATACTGCATTAGTTTGATTTAGCTGTACCTAATAAATTGGCAAGGGAGTGAATGTCACACGACTCAAACAATTCGACAGAAAAAGCTTTTGAGGTTTTGGGTTTGTGTTCCCCATTGACACTTCTATCTTGCTTATGTGCACTTGTGTGCATGAGTGTAACACTACAGTTCTGCATTTGATGGCCTTGATACTGCCTGCGGACAATTTTTCTATATATTCAAAGCTCCACAGTTGACCACTGAGCGAAACAGGAGACCAGGACGGTCAGAGTGGGACACTGACTCACATAAGTACAATATGGCAATTA